>JAUTBT010006034.1:0-26448 GCA_032361225.1 Lepetodrilus schrolli
TTGTGATGTCATGCTGTAGATATCGCTTGACCCAAGTATTTGATTGTTCAACCATTGTGATGTCATCGCTACAATTGCTATGTTGTCACAGTGCAAATGCACAACAGCCTAAAGATTTGACTTCACAGTAAAATCTTTATGATGTGGCATTGTTCTTCTTTAATGACTTTAAAATTATATTTGTGATAAATAGAATCTCACCCTCGTGTCTTGGAATATCAAATATATCAACACTCATCGAGTGCTAATATATTTGATATTCCAAGACGGGTGAGATTATTTCGATTGGCCTAACCTATTTAATCTTAAATTTAAAATAATTAAATACAAAATTACATCATTTTGATTTATGTCCTTTTTAGTAAGTGTACTCACATGAGTACGTTGCGTATAGGAGGCTACACCCATGACAGATTACTCAAATTTTGGTCTTGGAGAAAAACGTAAAACTACAACATAAGGTTAAACTATAATATACGAAAGTGAAACTACAACATGTGCATTTTCCGAGAATATCACGTGATCTAGAGTATAAAACAGCCACATGCATTTGAAGGCTCCATAAGCCCAGAAATTAATGAGTGTATTGGTGTATAACACAGGTCTGTAAAAACAGGTACGTCTCAGATTGAATGCTTTACGACGTTTTAATTAAGAAGCGTTCGTAGAGATTGCATGTGATAAACAATTTAAATAGTTCGCGAGAAGGCCAAGACAGCATTGATGTAACGAAAAATGTAACAACAAAAAGACTGCGAAAACTGTAACAACAAAAACATGTGTTTGTTACACTTTTCGTACATCAGGCCATAGTTATTTGATACCCTGCTTTACTCATTTTTCTGTGATAATTTTGGCTCGCGATGTTGAAAATATAAATAAATATAATTTGACATTTTGGCCAGTCGGTTGGGGCCAATATAAAAATAATAATAGTTGGAGATTATGAATGGTCGGTTGACAGAAAATAGATTTAAATTTAAATTATTATTTTTTATAAACACCAATGCATATAAAGGTTTAGATTACTGTTGTATCGTTGTACTGTTGTATCATTGTATTATACACTGTTGTAGTTTAATACCAAATGTGGAATCCACGAATAGTGACATACTATAGTATTCTTGGTTTCATTGGTTCCTTCATGTGAATGATATTGTATATTTTCAGCAATGTCTGGAAGAGAAAAACGACAAGACTTGGACAACCATTCCAATCAGATGAACCCGAACGACTCCAACTATGGTGGGCACTAGCCGTGCTATAGCGGCAACGTGACCAAAGCCGACCTCGGGAACCTTTCAGACCAGTGCAATCCCAACAATCCTAATTACCAGGGACACAAGTCTGGTTACCAGGGAGCCGGGAAGAAGTGACTGGCACCATACTGAATGCTTGCATGTACAATCTGTACTAGAATGGTTGTCAAAAATATACAATAGTGTGTCCTTAATGTTGTAATTCAAATAAATTAAAACAATTGTTCATTGGTTTGATTTATTAGTGTGTCATAAGACAATCAATGTATTGTGGTGTAACAGGTAGTACTTAGCACTCCTGTGACATGTACATGTGTGTACAGACACGCACACACACATGCACGTGCACACATGCACGCACACAAACACATCCACGCACGCACACACATACATATATGCACGCATGCATGAAAACACTCGACATACTACAAAAAGGTGACTAATAGCTTGAGAATGTTATTTAATGAGTCAAAATATCACAACAATATTTTATTTTAACCAAATGTTAAATATTTAGCGGAGCTCGTTAGGTCTGTTAACTTTAACGGAGAGATAGCGTCCCGTTAAAGTTAACAGACGTTTCAGCAACGCAAAATACTTAACGTCGAACATTTGACGTGACGTTAAGCCCTTTGACGGCGCGTTAACTTTAACAGGGCTTCGAACAACCGGACCCAGGACGCTACGATCGTACTGTGGAACGGGACCTAGGAATCTTACTATACATGGAAATGACGTACTTTGCACAGTAAGGTAGCATATTCCTGACCCGTCTGACCACAGACAGTTTCATATCCGCAGGCTCACGTGTCATTAGCTAAACTAAGGCAGGCAATTCCTTGGTATTTATCTGCGAAATGTCATCTCTATAGCTAATGCATTGCATTCATCCAATACCAAATGTTGCCGGGACCAATTGTGAAATGGAGAAAATAAATATATAATGCATACTAATAAAGAAACGGAAATTAAACTAAACACTGAGAGCACGGGAATGTACATATGTCATCCATGTACATGTACGTCTCATACAGAATTCCATTTATTAGTATATGATAGCAAATGAATATTAATAATATAATATACTTATTATGATACAATTTGATATTTAAAGGCATACTCCCTAATCCCTAGAATGAACTTTCTATAATGATGAAATTGTTATGGTGATTGTGGAAAGTCATGCTCAATTTACAGATAATTCATGAATATGTTTTGATGATATGAAAGTTGCCATATTTATCATTGGGCAACTTCCTGTTAAAATAAACACCATTAAAATTCGTCTTGTAAACATTAGGCCGATTTTGAATGTAAATTACCAAAATTAAATGGAATTAAATGACATTAAATGGAATTTTCCTCAGGCCTGTTTTATGCTAACTTTATTATTTGAAATAGCGATAGAAAACCTAATACTTTTATGGCTGCTGGCGTTCACTGATTATCAATTGATTTGTAGCAGATTTGAGCAAAAGGTTCTGCCTCACATTGTTCTTATCAGTTGTGCACAGTATAATGGTCGTCATAATATTGCCATAGCGAGGATATAAATATAACAAATACAAGCAATAAACACAGTATTGAGTACTAATATACATGTCTAGTTACTCGCCGAACAGCTGTACACAACTGTGTGAAATACAGGATTTTCTCATATATGTGACTCTTGTAAAGTCTTAAAAGACCACATTATGGATTATAAATAAATCGTTATATTTATAACTGAGGTCATGTTAATAAGATAGCGATCTGAGCATACATCTAGTATATATGGAGCGTAACATATTGTAAATAGATATGAGATATTATCATCATCATCATCATCATCAATACTATCATCATTTATTTATTATTGTTGTTATTACTTTTTCTGCTGTTGTTGTTGTTGTTATTATTGTTGTTGTTTTTGTTGTTATTGTCATTATAATGATCATCACTATCGTTATCATTATTATCATAATTATTATTGTTATTATTATTGTTGTTATTACTGTTTCTGTTGTTGTTGTTATTATTATTGTTGTTGTTTTTGTTGTTGTTGTTATTGTCATTATCACTATCGTTATCATTATTATTTTTATTATTATTATTGTTATTATTGTAGTTATTTATGTCATCAATATTATCACTATAATTGTCATTACATATTATTATTACTGTTGCTATTATTATTATTATTTTTATTTTTATTTTTATACCCATATGTCATGCTTGCTGAGATGTGTTTACGGTGTACGTGTAGTGTGCAAATGTGTCACGAGTCACGAGTCATGAGTCACAGATATTTCTAAGACCTCAAAGTGTTTGCATGGACGCTGAACGCATGTCTTAAATCCTTAATATTTAACTTATATCAATTTCGGCAAATTAGAAACTGTTCAAAGTCGGAAATTAACAAAGTGACGCAAGCGTAGGCTGGATTTAAAGTATACTAAATATAGTAAGTATACTAAGTGTAATAAGTATACTAGATGTAATAAGTATATTAGATATAATAAGCATACTAATTTAGATGTAACTATTAGTATATTAAACATAACAATCGCAAGACTTTTTAAGAAATGTATTCTACATAACCATACTAGTAAAGTCTAGTATGTGTTTAATGCTATATTTATACGATGATGTTGTACTTATATACGAATGATGGCACCTGTATATGTTACGGGTGTATATAGCTCTTAAAGCTAGATTCTGAGATTTGTCATATTAATTAACATACGAAGAAAAAGTAGATTTGTTTTAATGGCTTACCTGGACTGACCCAAGAGCAATGGTCAAGACTATTCCCCATACAGACACCGAATGACCATCCATAGTTGTGCTGGTGTATGGTAAAATTCAATCACAGAATCCTCGTCCTCATCCGCCGCTGTCTCCTCTCTCCCTCTCTCTGTTCTATTGATTCCCAACCATCCAGCGTTGTGGCAATATAACCGTCACGTGACTCCCGCTTCCGGTGTCGAGGCAGCTAAACGCAGGTGCCCACCTGGGACGTGATTGATGTCAAATTAGTGGGTTCGAGATGATTGCGGATACATGTAAGTTCAGGGCTAAGGGTTAGATAACTGTGGTACCATTGTTTTCATTGTCTATGAATATAATTAATGTTTTTAAGCAGTTGTTAACGGTAGTTGGCATTATACAGTTTATTAAATAATATGTAAATTATATCATCTCATAATATCTGGTATAGGTATATCTATGAGCTAATACTAATACATATATTCTTGCAGTCAACAATAGCAGTGCTAAATTTGCATTCTGTAGTTTGGCCTTCAAAAGTTGTAAAGGGCCGTAGCTAACGTTTTTCCTTTGGGGGAGCAAATGTTCGGGGGAAATCTTTGAAAATTAGGTTGTCAGAGATGCAATATCTTGAGTAGTAGGACTACATTTCTAATATGTTGTCCCCGTTATCAAATACAATGTTTTTCCCCCCTCTGCTATTTGGATAAACAGTCGTTTTGTAAGTTGTGTTTTCGATCGTTGGTATGACTTCTAATTCGAAATTTAGATATGGTTTTAGAAGTTTTAGCCAAGGTTTCATTCTGAGTCTATAATTCATTAATTATTAATCAACATTTGTATTCTTAGGCCATATTTATTTGATTCCCTGGTTTACGGATGTTTCTGTGTGCGATCAGTTTGGCTATAATATAAATAAATATAGTTTGATATTTTGGCTAGTCTGCCGGGTCCAATATAAAAATAAAATAATTGGAGATTATGAATGGTCGGTTAACAGAAAATAAATATAATTGATAATGATCAATATAATTATCAATAATTGTTTTAAACACCAGTACAAATAGGTTGTTGAGATTTGAATGCTTGTCAATAGCAGTAATTGTTATAAATTTGACTTGTATTTTACATATTTATCAGTAAGTAATCCAATTGGCTTCAACTTTGTGTCCACCATTGCCTGCCAATTTTTTTTCATGTTCAGTGATGGGTTATACGACATTTTCTTTCACCATTTATTATTATATGTATCAAAAGACTTGTGCACTGTCGGCGAAATATAATACAAATAATTATTTTGATTTCCCAAAGTGGAAAAAATCAAATAGCTATGGCCTTAATTAGATATATATGTTCTTTAAACAAAACTTCAGTTGATATTTTAGGATTATTTTCTCTGAAATAAACAAACAATGGTGAAGTGTGGTATATGAGGTCGCTATCTTGACAGTTGTGAAAATGCAAATCTGGTGCGTAGGTGATGGTGCACCATGTGGATTCGAATGAGATCGTACCGCACAGTAAGATCCCGAGGGCGTCTTGGGGTGTATTCCTGGAGATTTTGATTGTACATTATGTGTACTTAGAATTGATTTCCCGCAATTCATACTTACATATTCGATAGTAAAAAGGCTCTGAAAATATCTTATGACGTTCGTAAACACAAGTGTCACCAGGACCTTCAAATCGTTCATCTTTCAGGGAACAACCATATATAACCACGGTCAATTCTGAACTGAAACACACTGCCGAACACTCACTGACAAATATTATATACAGGTGTATGTGTCCTTTTGATTCGCCTAAATAGATAACGAAATTTAAAATAGTGTATGTATTAATAATGTGCATGTATTTAATATCACTTATGAAAATAATGTTCCGGTTAGCGCTGCGATCCTGATAAGTAAGATCGAGCTAGAAGGATCATTCGCCGTGCATTGTCTACAACTCTAATTACATTCAATTATTTTGCACTCCTCTAGTATTACTTTGTTTCGTGCACGTCAAACGTGATGTACAAAAGCAAGATAAATCAGCACGTTCGGATCAATTGTGAAAATATCGGATCTGGACGGAAATCCATTACTATATGAAATTAGTAATTAAATACAGATCAACGAGATGACCGATACACATACGGTAGATCTAACTTGACTTGACAAAACACTTGCGTCCTAAACCGGTTTGAAACGGCCTTAAACCGACTTGAATGACTCGATCCGAATTAACTGTTCACACTACATGGATTTCAAACCACTTTCAAACCAGTTTACTCACACAACATCTTAATCCGGTTTGACAATCGATTCGGATTGAACGGAAATCCCTAGCCAGAATGGCTACCACGTCAATAAATATGCCGGAAATAATTACACCTGTGTATAGTAAAGGTTGTAAAACCTTAAATATTGACATATTTATTATCACAGTAGTGCAAGATCCGGGATGCATGGGAACTAACAGCTGCAACAAGGTTGTATCCAAACTGAGTAAACAGTCTCGATGAGTCATATACAAGTATTATTGCGATGTAGCGATATCAGTGATGATTACCATGTTGCCATAACAATCATCAGAATGGGTCTACACCTGGAACCAGAGATCACGAAACCTTTTGAGTACGATTTCATGCTCAAGCTCCAATACTTTATATGTGAACAAAACCTTGAGTTGAGCATGAAATCGTACTCAGGAAAGTTTCGTAATCTCGGAGCCTGGTAAGTTTCACTATAAGACGAGCAGACATATATAACCAAGATACAAGATGTATTTATCATATTTCAAAACTGTAAGTTCTACCCCCTTGCTAAGAGGCCATGACCAGTTCCACAACCAGTGATGTTCTATGGTTGTCAGGTGGACCGTGAAATAGTGACATCATTAGCAGGTTGCAATATCACGATGATGAATGGTGAACAGATCATCGCACCTGCAACCATCAACACAGTACCAGCTGTTACATACTCAGCAAAATTAATTATGGGCCAGGTAGCCTTTTTTTGTACAAATACATTTAGTTTTATATAACTTTAACAACGAAGTATTTCCAAACGTCTACAGGCTCCAGTTAGTCTTCAAGAACTTGCAGATGCACAGGAAGAAGAATGGCATCCGATTCCTCAAATCGAGTTCCGAAATCTGGTAGAATACTTCCTTACAAAATATCCTCCGGCCTTTAATTAATTAGTATTATCGTTCTCACATTGTGTTATCTGTTTACAAGAACCTGTTTGATATCTACTGGGAAAGAATCACTCCCAGCGATAACCAGATATTGCTGTTTGAGTTCCTCTCTGTCATAATTTCAACAAGAAATTGGTAAGATCGTATTTCTTGCATTAAAAATCAGTAATCAGTTAAAGACATACAATCACAAATTAAGATGTCTTTTTTTAAATTTTTTATTTTTTTTTATTTTAGTAGGGGGTGGGGGCGAATTGGGGTTAATACTGCAAAGTACACACTTAGCATACATATAATCGCTTTTGTACCTCCAATATCGTTTCACCGCTGGAGGATAGGTAAAATTCCAGTGCAGTTTACATTTCCGGTAAAACCCGAATAATCAGTTAGTAATGTTCTGTAATAATCTCAATTTTCTATAGTCTAATAGACTAAGGGGGATAACTCTAATAATTGAACACGGTCAAAATAATCTTTCAAGACTACTGGTACCAATAAAGCTACATAACTATAAATATTTTTTAAATAATAAAATATGAAAACATTGAAAACCAGTGGTATATGCGGAAAATATGTGTAGACACATAAAATGTACCTACTTTCATGTAAAAATGCGTTTGACATGAAATATGTAAACAAACCAGTGATTGTATGCGGGACGAAATTATGCTTCTTCTGATACAAAGAAATATTCTATACCATTTTATTATATTCTGGGTTACAAGCGCTATTCGGAGATATTCGGAGATGGGAGGTACAATATTGCATATGGCAAATATACTAGAGCTATGAATCAATAAAGGGGCAGAAAATCTATTGACTCAGCTAATAATAGTAATATTCTTATTAGTCAACAGCATAGGCACTTCATCACAAGACTTGACTAGACAGTTTTATGTTCTTCGACGGTTTATGGTTGGTACACGTTGGTGGAAATGAATACTATTTTATCATCAACCATGTCGGGGACACTTCGCTGTCCTCCGATCATATGCCATTCTCTATATAATAGTTTTTCAACATGCTGTTCGTCTAGACCCACAGAAATATTACTATTACCGTGAACTATACGTCAAGGACATTGCGCTGTCAGAAATTCCATTCCCCAGATAATATTTTTGAACGTCTGAATCCACAAGAATACTATGCACCATGAACTATACGTCACAGACACCGCGCCGCCATCAGAAATGCCATTCTCCAGGTAATATTCTTTTTCAACGTGTTGTTCGCCTGGACAAGAATCATACTATTAGTATTACCACGAGCCATGGTCATGGGTATTGCACTGTCATCAAAAATGCCACCCCTAGTTACTTATCACGATAAGCTTAATTATGTTAATGCGATATTCGAAAATAATGGTGACCCATATGTTGCATATAGCCACAGACAAGAGTTCCTAACACTGAAAGTAAATAAGGTCCTTCCACACTGCAAAGTCAATAGCTTATCCTTCAATAGAAACGAATGTCATAAGGGTTATTCGCCCGTGTTTTCATTGATTTCTATTATTGTTTATTGGTTTCTATATTTATTGGTATCTATTATTATTTATTGGTTTCTGCTATTATCTATTGGTGTTTAATTATTATTTATTGGTTTCTATTTGTGTTTATTGGTTTCTATTATTATGTATTGATTTATATGTGTGCTTAATACTTTATGTAAACTCCCATTGGTTCCATTGGTTTGTTTATTCTTTTTCTTGCAGGTTCATATTTGGCTTTCTTCCCTTTCATATTGCTTCATATTAACTCGAGTGACTTTCTATTGGTCTTCAGTATACCTGATAGATCTTCCATGATAGCGTTCATGGTTTTATTGACTTTCCAATGCATTATAGAATGCGGCATATCAGTATTCGAAACACATTTGGTCATGAGTTAGAATGTGGAAATGTAGTTGTGCCCGATCAATGAAAATTGCATTTACGTCATTACCTTGTGTAGCCTGTCTCTGTCCTCACCATCGACTTATTTAACGACACGATGGCAAAGGCGACAACTCCAGTTCTTTATATTAATAGACAGAAACCCAGTTTACGTCAAATAGCGTGTTACATTTGATTTCACAAAATGCCATCGGGGGTTGTTCCATCTCAAATCAATGAAAACGCGTTGATATGTAAATATCTGTTTACGGTGTACATCGTCTTCTATTTCATGATTTCATGCTGGTTTTCATTGAATATATATCTATATATAACTATAACATGATATCATGTTACATTTCATTACAGATAAATATAACATACAGTGTGTTATGCAATCGTGAATTCATTGTATGATCAGTGCCCGATTTTTCGAAACAAACTTAAGTCACTAATATGACTTAAGGTAAGTCTGAGTTTCAGCAATTGTCATATCTCGGAGGAAAAATGTTCCATTTGCTAACTGAAAACTGCATCTCAGGTATAAAAATACATCAGTTACAAACTGAATTTTAAAGACATACAATCACGGTTTGTTGACCTATTTCATGGTCAAATGTATATACCTGAATGTAAACTATGTACATTTGATTTGTCTACTCAAGTGTATTGGGAAACAAGCTACACTTTCCGCATGTCCCACTGGTTTTGAATATTGAAAAAAATATATTTACCAAAAAAAACCCCACGAAAATATGAATAAATATGAATTTCCCCCCGATAAATCCAGTCCAGTGCGTAAAATATTGGTGAATTTTTGTCTAGTTTTTAACGAGGTCGTATGCGATTGTTTTTAGCCTAATAAATGTATTTAAATTTCCACATTTGTGGGTTTTTAAGAACTTAATTCAAATGAAAATTATATTGCTGTCATTATAACCATTGATTGGTCTTTCAATGCTAGAAATTGGATTATGGCTATAGTATAAATTGCACATCATAATCACAGCACGGTGTAAATATTCGTCTATACCAAGTTGAAAATATATCTGGAAGAGTGTATGACAATTTTGGCTGAAATTGGTTAATGATTTATAACGCGAGACAGACAAACGTGATATGTATAAAACATTTAAAAAATGAAAATTATGGCGGCCATCTTTGATTTGACATGAAAGCTTTTCTCAAGGTCACATTTTTACGTAGTTTCATGGTTTGCAATTTCCATCATAGGTGCATCACAAAATTCCTGGTAACTAAACGGTCCCAACTGGAGCAGTGAATCTAATTAAAATTAAAATCGGGTTCCGAGATTACGAAACCTTTTCAGTACGATTTCATGCTCAACCTGAAATGTTATAACCAAAACATAAAAATATTGACATTCACTAAGGGGTGTGCATATAATTATCTGAGCGTCAGCTTAGGATAAGATTTGAATGAGGTTAGAGCACTGTGTACGCCCTCATTTACTGTAGGCTACGACGATTTCGTGAAGCGCATGACTGAAGACGACAAGTCAACATCCGGTCAACATGCTGTCCTGCATCTCACCCAGGGAATGATAGAACTCTGATCGGAGATCACGTGGCTTATGCAAGATGGTTGTCCTGTTGATTGTTTGCTGTGGAGGGCGTTGATCTAATCATGCATTCAGACTCTCTGTTGAAGAAACGTCGCGTATGGCGGCTATCTCGAAGTTTGCGTGAGAACTGCCATATTTATATCGCCCAGTGCCAAGACTTCTTTTAAATATGTAGCAAAGACAAAACAGATGGACATTTTCGTAAATTTTTCCAGTTGGCTTTTAATAGCATTCATTACCTTCAAGCATAACAAATAAATTAAGATCTCAAAGTAATAACTTTACGAATATTTAAATATCTCTTTCTTAAGTAAGTGTCATCTTGTCATCAGTAATACCCCGTTCTCATTTGAATGATTATTTACGCGATTTCCGTGCGACTTCCAAATCGTACAGGGCGTACGGGAGTCGCATGGCAATATGTTTCGCACAGGTTATAGGTTGTAGGTTGTAGGGATGTCGTGTGTAATTCGAACCGGTCGCATGCCGGTGCGAGTTTTTTTCAAATGTTGTAAAATTCCATACGGCTGTCACACGGTTTACACAGTTTGCATTGGTCGTATGGGAGTTGGACGGGACGGGACTGTACAACCTGTAGGAATATCATGCAGGTGCGGTTGGCCCCCATGAGAGCGCGGTGCTACTGCCGTACAATCTGGGCGGATCTTGATCAAAAACATATAAAAGGCAGTCGCACGGAAGTTGCACGAGTGAGACTGCGCTGTTTTTAGTCGCACTGCAGTTGTACCCAAAAAAATCGTTAAAATGAAAACTAGGCTTTATAGAATTCGCCAATTAACTACAGTTGCCGTGACGATATAGCTTGTGACATTTATTAGATGTTGTTTAGGTGACCAAACTGGGCATGATAAAATGACAATGTCATTATCTCGGGTCAAACAGGTCTGAACATTCTCATGGTGAATTCTAATCAAATTAGGTTACCTATTGATATCTTGTTGGGATGTTCTCATTGCTGGCATCTGGCACTTTCATTTCCACATTGACACCCGTTAACGATGAAGCTCGTCATTGCTCTTGTCGGTCTCTCCGTGTTGTGCTTGGTAAGTGACGATAATCAATGAATCGTTTTTTGAGCCCAAATTATTGCAACTAAGTAAATATCTTATTATTTAGTAATGTCTATTTTATCTGGAAATGACGCCAAAGACAAAAGTTTGTCATCATTGATATGCAGGTACACGTATTTAAATAATAATTATGATGATAAACAGTATTAAAAATATAGATAATTATAATAACTTTAATTGTTAATGACCATAATAAGTTATTAGATAATATAACATTTTGATAAATTTTAAGGTAGCTTTATTTTCGCCAATGTTTATCAGATGTGACATTCACAAAATAATTAAATTCTCCCGTAGGCCCAAGCAGCGCCTAGCACCGTGGCCACCTCTCCTGGAGCCGGAGCCGGAGCCGGTGTCGGTGCCATGTGCAAACATCAAAATGACTGCGGAGAAGGCTTCTGTTGCGTCACTGACTTTATGGGCAAGCGGAAGCGCTTCTTCTTCGAAAACTTCAACAGCGGCGGCAGATGCGAGCCCGAGCGTCGCGAGAACGACCATTGCCACGTGTTCATGGGTCATGACATCTTCAACCCAGAGATGTACGACGACTACTGTCCGTGTATGACCGGACTGGAGTGTCGTGGGGAGACCGTGGACGAAAGTGGACCGAGCATTGTTCATCACAATCCCAAATGTCAGCCCATGAAGACCTCACCCGGAAACTGAGGAGCACCGGATGTTCCTGTGTAACGCGCATTCGTGATTAAATACTTGGTTGATGAGAGTGAAATCTGGCTCTGTTTTATGTTTGTATGTTATATGGGAGCGTCGCGTCCTATATTAATTGGTCTTTACAACTAGTTGCGTTCGTAATCGCCGGTCAGCACGTTATAGTAGTACCTTTGTTCAGTATGTGAGTGCATATTTTTTCCCCTTTTTTATTTTGTGGCAAATGAGCGTAATTTAATTCCCGCGCGAAATTTGTGTCCGCGAAATATAAGTCTATTACAGTAATTCATTATATGTGAGCAGTACACATTCGATCCGGACATGTCTGTCCAGACTCCTGTAAGAAATGGCGTAACTCTAAGATAACACTATTAACTTAGCAATGCTGTAGTCTGTGGCTAAGATTGGAGGTAATGTTTCCTTGGTAGTATTATTACAATAAATAATGTTTAAGCCATGGCTCTATTTTGAACTTCGAGAATGCAATTAGTATATCAGTCATGGTGACAATGACGGTGCTATGATCTTTGGACTAACCCATGATAGGCGTCCCTTCTGATAGGCGTACCTATGCTGGATAAATACTTTACCATAACCTTTATCTTGGAGTCCATTCGATAATGACCGTTGCAAGTTTGTAATTATTTACATTTGGAAGCGGCATTTGACCTTTTAATACAAACCATCGCTAGCTTTACCCTAGTGGATAGACAAAAGCTCGATAAAAGGATACATAAGTCTAGGGATAAATATGTGCATACTGTTTGATATGGTTGACATTTTGGTAATGTGAAATGTGGTAGTAATATATTAGTACAAATCAATCATGGGATTCGAACCAGAGTTGCCTGGAATGCAAATTCCACTACCGACTAACTCCGATGGCTGAAACCAGCAGTTCTGAGCATTTTGCGTGTGTTTGTTTTGGTGTGTTTTTTTCGCACACACGTTCTTTCATTCCACATCATGACTCCACTTCCAAACATTTAAGGAATTATCTTCGGGACAATTCAGCGAGAACGGCCCGCCGGGAACAATTCTGATGAACGTTGGAAGCCATTGTAGGACAATCATTTCAGCCCTGCTATGAATTCGAACCCGATTTGCCTGGAATGTGAGCGACACGCTACCGATTTAGCCAGAGGTTTCCCGCTGTCCGATATCAGATGACATTACTTAGGCCCATGCTAGCAGTTTCTTTTTCTTTCTTTTTCTTTCTTTTTTCATTATTATATATTTATCATAAACAATTATGCCACAATAAATATTGCTTTATTTGTCTCCTTAAACAAAATATCATTAAAAGCTCTATCCATTTGGTTTGCTGCATACACGTAAATATAAAAACAAAAAGTGTATGTTTTCGTGCTCCGTATTTCATTAATATCATGAATTCACTAGTAAACGTTTTGCAATAATTCATATTTCGTTTTCTAAAATCTGTCTTTTATTTACAACCTATATACTGAGGTAAACAATTAACGCCTATCACTTCCGTGTATATATGTTAGGCTTTATCTCCATTTGCTTCATGATTGCTTTATTGCGGTATTTAACACTATTTTATGGACATTTCTGCTTCAAAATTAGCTGTTTAAATGATGAATACGCCATGACTTGCTTCTGAGAGTCCATTCAATCTAAATACCAACGGAGAGCATTACAGTACTAAAGCAAAAAGTTGGAATGAAGCACCCTTAAAATCGTGATAATTACCGTAGAACATTCTCATTTATTTGGTCCTATTATCCAAATATATGGCAATAAGTTATACAACATACGGGATGTTTGGATTGCAAAATGTATGTTTAAATTTCCTACTTCAAACGCCGTTTTCAATTTTCGGGTTAATCAGTACCTGCATGTAATATAGGCCTACCCGGAACGCGTCAAACTATAAACCTGAAAATTCTAGTTCTAATCTCGCCCTGAGGTTCTTTATCACATTTGTCATAAAGAACATCTACACACGAACGAATATTAGGACACACTGTCTGCTTAAATAGCATATAACACCTTTGTTTATTGTTATATATAGTAACACAAAGTTGCCGCAGGTTTCCTCCTACCATAACCAACTCGCAACGATATCGCTTAATATAGGTTACTGTTTATCATCATCATCATCATCATCATCATTATTATTATTAAATTACTTTATTATTAGATCTATACTGTCTTATTTCTGTTTAGAATTATATGGCTGAAACCCAGTACACGTCTATTCCATTTAAGTAGACATAAAACAAGATGGCCGCCAACGGAAACAAAAGTAATCTGGTGACGGAAAGTGAAATTAGAGATGCACGTGATTACATCGTCACTCAAGATTTGTACGTCAGAACACCGTTACTCCAGAACGTGCAGAACATGTTCTCTCAGGTGACAGAACAGAAAGTGGATCTCTATCTAAAGCTAGAGAATATGCAGAACACAGGTGGGTAGTGATTCAAACAATTTTAGTACAGTTTTATTTTATTGTGTTTTGTATTTTGTTGTTGTTTTTTGCTGCTTTTGTTTATTTAAATATAAATATTATATTGAAAATTAGAGCCGCTTTCAAGATTGTTTCACTCACGCTTGTCAATTTACGGCTAAGAAACCTGCAAGAACTGCACATTGTGAGTTGTACAGTAAGTATTGAATGAATTATTTCTTTACGTCGCAGCGAAAATATTTCACCCATAGGCGACTGCAGTAAGATAGATAGATAGATATTCTTTATTTCCTCCGGTTATCGAAGATCAGAACATACAGAACAGAACATACAGAACAGAACATACAGATAAGGATACAGACCAAACATACAGTATATATACACACACATATGATGATTAATAGGTGGGCTTAAAGTAGGTTGCCCAGGAATGTTTTGTTTTCGCAATTTGCGTAATGATTTGAGACCACTGTTCATAAGGGAGATTTCCAAGCGGAGTGGCCTCCCCTCTGTAGCAGTAAGCATGTACTGCTACAGAATAGACAACGCATCCTATTATTATAGTGTCGCAAATGTAACCAGCTATCATATTCAAGACATGCAAACATCATATAACTTCACCCTGACAGTACCGACAGCACATCTTATCATGATCGCATCGGAAATGTAAATTCCGGGAACATTGATGCCTGCATGGTCCCCTCGGCTGGTTTGAACGATGCCGGTTTTTAAATGTAATTGTGAAGAAATACAACCAATTTTCGCTTTCATATCATGTGAACAGTTCATAAAGTGCAAGAGTCAGTATAAAATCATAGGAAGTCGATGAAACAGCCCCACGCAGCTCTGTGTGTGTATATGTAAAGCATATAACGCCAATGTCACTTGATATTCCGAGGTCGCCTTGACAGTAGTGCTACAGACATTGACGTCTTCGAATGGTAACCGGATGTAGTTATTGATACGTTAACATTGTCTTGCAAAATGCCATCATCTCTTGGAACTCTTTTGTTTTTCTTCGGCCTATTGGATCGGTGTAGATTTTCAGTCTCACGATTCAGTATATTAAATTCCACTGCCATGTCTTCCAATAATTTGCCACCTTTCATTAACAGAATTTCTGCAACGTACCGACTCTATTCTAGTCGTAAAATTATCAAGAAACACAAATGTAATTACTATTATGTAAGCATTTAGTGATTTGATAAAAGCAGTGATGTCTTTGGTTGTTGTTTTTTTGTTGTCTTCAGTGATCTGTATCATGGCATTGCATGTATGTCGAGTCTGTATATGCCTATCGTCCTACCGATTGTGAAGACACTAGATTACATCGAAGTGTGATGAACTGTTGTAATAATTTTTGAAGGAAAAGAAACTGACTGTTATTGCATCCTTTGTTCCCTAGTATTTCAGTACGTAAAGCGAATTTCTTCATACGATTTCCTTCGTAGAAGCTCGGCATTGCCTACACATAGCGTTGGTGCCTATTCGAAGACTGGTTCAGTGATTGCTCTTACGCTTTATGGCGTGTGCAAGGAAGCACTGGATTCTTGGAGGAGGATTCAAAGAAGGACTACATTGGTAATCGTTCCAATTAAAGTAGTCAATGAAACTGTTTCAGGTTCCTTCAAAATTCGCGGAGTACTGAATCAGATGAAATACATGGAAACTGCGATGACACCGGAAGAGAAGAAAATTCCCATCACAATGTCGGCGGGAAATTATGGAAAGGCGTTCGGGACATATTTGCAAAGCAGGGGGATCAAGGGTTGTTGTATCATCCCAGAAACAGCACCTAAGAGTCGAGTAGGCCTCATAAAGGTTTGTACGATACTGGGATGATGAAGCTCTTGAATAGAGCATCATGCGGCAAGTAAATATTGCTTTTGAGAATTACCGGGAAAGTATCATAGCTCTTGGATGGCTTGAACACATTCTGAGTTAACACTGAGTTGACTCAAAAACAGTGATAAGCTTCTAGATAAATATTATTGCATGGTGCTTTGTGCAAAAGTCGAGACTTTGGACATTGGAATCGGACAAGAGGTTAGCCTAGTAGCTAGCTGGCCTAATTATTAGAACCAAACTGCAAACATGCCTGTACTAATCACGTCAGGTTCATTTTAAAGATGCATTATGTCACGGATGTATTGCGTACCTGATACAGACAATGACAGACTTTACTTAATAATTTAATTTCTTATCCATAAAGGATTCAGTTTATTCACATCTACGCTATATTCTTGTCATCGTTTATCTACGTCACCGGCGCATGTAACCTAGCGCAAGCTTAAGATTTTATTTATGTTTTAATTGTTTCGTGTGAAATCTTTCGAATTTATTCATGTTTTAATCGTATCGTGTCTGTCTTTTGTAGAATCTTGGAGTGGATGTCGAACAAAAACCAACATCCGAGTTGCAGGCTACAATTGACAAATACGTCACTTCCGGCAGCCATATTTTCTTCCCGCCTTTTGACGACCGACACCTTATTTCCGGTTATGCCAGGTAGAACTGGTCTTTTTTTAAATTTTATTGTTTGTGATTTTGTAAATCACGTTTAATATACACAGCAACGCAAACAAATTAGCTCTTAAATATTCAGTTTCATGTTCAGTAGAACCGTCATTGTTTTAAAAATTGATTCCAGCTAGTATTACATCATTCTTTCGACATCCTTTCAGCGTTGGTCTGGAGATTCTCGAGGAGGTCAGTGATCCGGATGTAATTCTAGTGTGTTGCGGAGGCGGGGGGCTCGTGTCCGGGGTGGCTGCAGCCATCAAGACTGTAGGACCATCGAGGTGCCGTGTATATGCTGTGGAGCCCAAGGGAGGTAAGTATATAGGTGACACCCAGCGGCACCGTGCAATATCCATAATGATTACAAATTTAGTTCATTTAACTTTAACAGGTATTCACATTGAAAGCTGGAGAATTATTATAAGTGACGCTAACCAAGAATTCCTTCATTCGTTCAAAATGGACTCTGATAATGGCAACTTAACTATCTGTTTAGTGTTTGGTCTGTATAATTTATACAGGTAGGTCGTATTTACGTCATTGCTAATGCTTTTCTTTGTGCAGCTCCGTGCATGTCTGAGAGTTTCAAGGCAGGACGGGCTGTATCTCATCCAGTCAATACAGTGGCCACTGGACTTGCTCCACCATTTGCTGGTAAATATCTACTTACCTTTTCATATCAATAAGATGTTTAACTTACTTAGTTACCGTATTGGTTACTACATGTGTCCGAGAGACGCCAACGATGTCTTCGGTTTTCTCATCTTGCCTAGGACACGTGATCTAACTCCGCTATGTAGCTCGAAGTTCTACCCTTCCCTGGGAGAGATACAAGTTATATAAGCCTCATCACGTTCTCTGGTAATTGTTCGTAGATGTTTGACATGTTTGGAATGTGTCAAATTCAGTGAAGGCTTCTGCTGAACAATCTAACGATCATTGCACAGAATCGTGCAATAAATTACCATCATGGTAGTTTTGGACCGTCGTACATTGATGTAACGGATACGTTATTACAATCAGACTAGTGTAATCAAAGAGTTGCCCATTCTTTCAACAGGCAAGCTTACATACCAACACTGCGCAGAGTTCTTGGAAGGCGTGCTTCTGGTGTCGGACGAGGAAATAGTCCACTGCGTGGAGCTCTTGTACAAGCGCGGACTAGTGGTGGAACCGTCGGGCGCGGCAGCAATGGCGGCACTGGTCTTCGGTCACGTGCCGGACGTCGCCGAGAAGAAAGTGGTGGTCGTTATAACGGGGGGAAATTTCACACCAAAAGAGATGCATACGTTACTGTCCGACACAACGGGAAACAAATAAAGATGATAGGCGCAGCTAATTGTTTACTGAAATAAATGTGCATTCAAATATATTTGTGTATGAATATTTTACCAAGTGTTGTTAGTACGCAAAAGACATGTGCATATAATATAGTTTTATATGCATAATGTTTTACCAATTGTTAGTGCATTCCGGTCTTGTCTCCGGTACTACAATACGGTCATGTTCACAACATATTAATCTGTAATTGCAACAACGGCTGCTCGTAAGCAAAGCACGTGTTCCTTATTGCGAATGAATAAATCATTTCTTTTTTAATTAAATGTAATTCAAATATGTTGCAACTTTAATAGTTCAGATGTTGTCTAATGGCGGAATGAGTATTGTAGCCAGAATGAGTCAGTTCTACGAAGTACATAGTACTTTAAAGACAATGAAATGCACATGCAATTTTAACTCTTTCCATGCTGGGGGCAAAAGGGTTAATAACAATGTAAATATACGGAAGACTGTTAGCTTCGAGGTCAACGTTGATATTTTTCGATATTTGTCGCATAATAGGAATATACACAGCAGTTTACTGGAAGTTGCAGTATATCTTGTGTATTTTTACAGAAGGTAACCTTATTAGAAATAGATTCAAGTTGTTTACCATTGACATTGTAAACTACTATAAATTACATGTTGAGAAACAACAAATAAAAAATGTATACATTTTTTGTTTGTTCTTCCGGTAAGGTAATTTACATTTATTGTCGCAAATCCCAAACATATTGCTTCATCTGGTTCTCTTCTCGGTTGCTCCACAGTGACGGTAGAACATTAATTGAAAACAAACACAAAAATTGCATTGTTAAGAGCATTTATGGCAGTTCCAATAAAATTAAATATACAAAAGAAATTACCTAACGGGTATGAACATGATATAGATAGTACATATAAAATTACAAATAATTAAAATAGATATACATTCGTAAAAATAGTAGTATATGGCACAACATAACATCCATTAGGGTAAAAATATATGCATCTGTACAAACTAAATACTAAGCCTGGAATTGGCCATAAGTCGTCAATGTTGATAACAGCAACCTAAACCAGTTCATATATATACAAATGCAGTACTGTGGCAGAACAAATGCAATGAAAACGTCAACACAGGAATGAAATGGATAAAATAATGGTTTATCTGATAAAGTAATGCATTTGTGTGTTTGAATGCATCTGCTTGGAACTCCTTTAATACTCACCGAAATATTAGTAATATAAACTACTTCAGATTGTAATCAGTTGTATTATAAAGTCGAGAAGGATTGTGAACATATTGTATATTTGATCCTGTATAAAAGAAGAACAGGTTTATTATTAGAAGATATGATGAAGGGTTTGACAACAACAGTAAATATCTCGCATGCAGTGAATCTAGTCTGATCTATTTTCATCACATTTTACAAATTAGAACAGTATTAGAATAATATAGCATCTATTGGAATTAAATATATTATTGAGCCGCACACAAATCCGTGAATATACCGGTATACGCATACACACACCACCCACAACTCTCTCTCCCTCTCTCACACAAACACACACAAACAGACTGTCAAACACTCCCACACAGTGCACACACACACACACTGTACACACACACACACACACACACTGTACACACACATACACTTACAATATACATCATATAAAAAGACACCGTTTTGAAACGAAATTCAATATGAAAGAAATATTGTAGCAACATGAGCTGCTGTGATTCAACATTATGTAAGAAATGGCCACATGTCTACTAAATAACTATCAATATGTTTCAGAGGATGTAATTCAACCTATTACTGAGGATTGTAAACTGAGTATTGCCATTATGCATGTCACTTTCTATACCTGGAATTGTGACTATGTCCAGCTATGTCTACTGTAAGACAGACTTAAGGTCATTGTTATAAAATAATCATTCCAATCTTTATACTATACTATAGATGCCATCAAGCCTAAATATCTCTATCATTCTTATTATTTCTGCTCATTATTGCCTATTTGTTAGTGCTGTTAGCATGCCCCTGTGTGGAGTTTTAGTGCATTATTAACTAGTATTATTATAATAATATTTATTGTTACAAACTAAATTTGAGAATCCTATAGTCTACTCAATATTTAACCATTTCCATTCTGAATTTTGTAAAAATTGCTGCTCAACATCAGTATTACATTAAAAAAAATATACACAGCAAAAATAGTTAGGGGTGCTAACAGAATACTAACAGGATCATATCTGATCCTGGCGTGGAAACCTAAAAGCACCCCAAACTTTGTTTGCTGTAACAGTTTGCATTCTTGACTTCACACTGACAATAACAAATAACAATATTAGCTATGATAGGCTATGAGAGTCTTGTGAATGTAGTCATTTAAGAGACAAGTTTTAAAAAATTAAAAATTAAAATCATTAAAAACTGCAAAGAAATCCAAATCTTCTTAAAGCAGGCGTTGGCAACAGACAATTGTGATTTTAGCAAGAAAACAAGCCCAGGGTCTGGGCGCACCAAGCCACATCCAGGGCAAATAAATCGACCCCTGGACAATTAAATGGAAAATTGCCAGTAAAAGAAGAATCCTAGATAATCACATTAGCTCACCCTTCTCCATCCAACCGTGCTAGATTACAAAATAAATGTATAATGTTTCGTCCTCAGTTTCAACACATTTTTCAATATCACACTTAGTTTATCAACTGGGCTCTGAATAATAATAATAACAAAAGTTTATGTCATATGTCTATGTAGTATTTAACATTACTATATACAAGCATGGCAAGAGACAATAATTGTGATTTCAGTGGAAAACAAGCCACATCCAGGGCAAATACATTGAGCCCTGGACAAATAAATCTGCGCATCCCTGGGAAATTGCCATGCATGTATATACTAGTATATGTCGTAAAATTTGATTAAAATTACTGAGTCATTTGGTTCATCACAGACATGCTTTTGCTGTATTGCAATTGCCAGGGCAATATCAGACATTACAATTTAGATGCCTCATTCAAGTCGATTGCCATCTTGATCTCCGTCCTGTCAGTAAACTTGTCCTTTCTGTGGCTGGTGTGTCAAATACTGCAACATACATTGTATCAGAAAATTAAGATAGTAGGAACAATATATGTCAATATATGTCAATTAGTTGGGATTTTATGTCACTTCGCCATAAAAATGTTTACGACATACCTCGATCTCGCAGTCCCTTGCCAAAGTTATTGTAAATGATGACCAGCTCCACCATCAGAATGAGCCATACCAGTAGAGCCAGAGCGCCTGTCAAGGGAAGATAATCCATGTTTCTTATAAGTAATACCACTAATCGCATACTATCAAAGTTTGTTTTACATATTTTTTACCTGAAAGTATACATTTGATTTGTCTCCACAAGTATATTGGGAAACAAGCTATATTTACCACATGTCCCACTGGTTTTCAATATTTTCATAGCTGGACTACGGAACAATACCAAAGCCACATGGTCGCATAAGGTGACCCAGTGAAAATATGGGTCCACTCCATTACGCAATTCATTTGCACATTTCTATAGTGAAATGATAGCATATACAGGCATGGCAACAGACAACTGTGATTTCATCGGAAAACAAGCCCAGGCTGCAGGACCCAATCCATGTTCTGGGCAAATAAATCGACCCCATGACAAATATATCAGCGGATTTTCAGGCAGATCTGCCATGCCTGTATCTACATTATCTGACATACCTGCAGCAAACTGTGAATACACAATGGTAGGACTGTAGTCATATTCTGTATTCTGCAGGTTAACGTAAACCTAGGAGAAAGAAGATCATACTGGGTTAACCCTCTCCATGCTGGAGGCAACCAGAGAGGCCCTGAAAAGCAGTTCCTGTCCCTAATCCAGCAGGGAGAGGGTTGAAGCAACTCTCATGGATATTTTGCCATTTATAAATTTTGTCTTAATTAAATAAATGTATTCAATACTTCTTTGTTGAAATTTCATGTCCCTACTATGCACATGGCAAAGGGAATTCTGTTTTTCAAGACTATGTTATCTTCATTATCAGATGGACCATTAATTTTTATACAAATTTAACTGCTGCAAGAACACTCTTCCAGCATATAATTATATAGAATATAACTATACTAGTATACTAGTAGTATATACAGCATATAATTGTTAGTAAGAAACGTTCAAGTGATTAATTTACAGCGCTTCAATGAATATAATTTTATGTTAATCAATGACTTCTCCCTAGTGTATCACATCTCTAATCATGTCCATGAGAGAGTTGCTTTAATGGTTTAACCTAGATTTGCGGTCTAGGAAGTCAACATGACCCTCAAAACAAAATTACATATCAAATTCTGCTTAATTCTATTGGTCTCCAAATGTGGACCTCCACAATAAATTGGGGGGGGGGGGGGGTCATTTGCTCCAAGAGACAGTCAAATACAGAGGTTTTGCATATCAGGTAAAACCTTGTATATTATCTGCCCTTGCAATGAACCATATTAATAAATGTAAATTTCGAGGAATGTCTTCTCGATGGCAACAATATGTCAGACTGTGTTAAAGAACATCACGAGAAAACATTTCAAATGGGCCCCCATTAGTTACCATGGCTGTTTGTGAAGTTTAATTTAACAAAGTTTCATTTTCATTATTGTTTTTACCAAATCATTTATGCTGTTCAACTTGAAATGGTGTATTGTATTACATATCATACTGTGACATATTGTGATACATATTGAGATACATTATGATCAGATATAATGGTTTTACATTGAATTAAAATCACTAAATAGTCGTAATTAGAATAGTCTGACTCAACGTAAATGCTCACCTTGCCGACTTTGTAGATGTAGTAAGCAGGCTTGATAAAACCCAAAATGCCGAAAATCCAAGCCCACATTTTTAATTCCTTTCTCACCTGAAAATAATCAATTTTAAAGTACATTTTAATTTTTGTAGATGATACAGAAATGGACAGATATGTTGGTGATTTAGCTAATGTGAGTGAGTTATTGAATTGCAGGAATTTCACCTACGTGACAACATTTAGCTATTAATAGTGAGAGTGAAGTGGTGTTAATAGTGAGAGTGAAGTGGTGTGAATAGTGAGAGTGAAGTGGTGTTAATAGTGAGTGAGAGTGAAGTGGTGTTGATAGTGAGTGAGAGTGAAGTGGTGTTAATAGTGAGTGTGAGTGAAGTGTTACTTGATGTTATAGCAGGAGTCAACAACTGTTGTTTTATGGTATCAATACTGGATAATTCAAATGTATTAAATTGGATTTAGTATCGCAGTGGAGCACAGAGGTCTTGAGGTATCGAGTGCCTCGTAACCTGGAGGTCCCGGGTTCCATCAAGGTGTCTACCCAGCTGTAAAATGGGTACCCGATAGAATGAGACGGATTTGTAAATGTAACCCTTCTTCTAGCACTTGAAACGGATGCGTTGTATACCCCCCAGAGAGTTGAGTAGACGAAATGTGTGCACATTGTTCCAATGACCGAGGTAACAGCACTTTGAATATGCAGTAGCATGGAGTCAAGTGTTTTATAAATGTACTATTATATTATATTCATTTATCCATTCATACATGTAAACAATTTGTGATAAATATTGGAGTAATCCCTTTGTCTAATTTGGTCCAGTGTTGCTTACATCCAGACAATGTGGGTTTGAATCCAGGATTGACAATTCCCTGTTACGTATATATAATAATAGTTTCCTCTAAACTTACCACAAACCATCCCAGGATAACCCACAGGATTGTGTATGGAATCCCAACTCCCAAGGTCACTTGTTCCAACAGGTCAATGTCTGTTCCCTCACGCAAACACAGGATCACAAAACTTGACTGAAAATCATGAAACATATTTATTCAAATTTTTGTTTTAAATTGGGGTTGAGAGTCGCTTTCAAGATTATTTAATTTATATCACAGCTTGTCAGTTTATGCAAGAGGAAACCTGCAACATCCATATGGCTGAACACAACAACAAAACGTTGAACTACTTAATAGTAAGTAAGAATTTAATATTTTGTAATATGTTGTGCTGCTGGTGGGATTCAAATAATGCATATATTATAAATTATTTTCCAGAATTCATGACCAATAGTCACAAATTGCACAAATTTGCATTTATCTTATTCAGTGAGGCACAACTTAACTATAAAATATTTTGTATTTATTTAAAGATGTACATACTATATATTTCACTATGAATGGTTGAAAATGACAATCGATCAATGACAGAGATAAAATCTTTAACATTAATACTTAACTAATCAGAATCACTTTTCAAGAGCATATCTGTTTGTCTCCAGCATGTAGAAGGTTAAAATATATCTAATCAATGCTCACCGATGCCTGAAGGTCTAACTTTAAGAAACATGAAAATATGGATGCCTGCTGGTAGAGATCTGAAAAGAATGAATTCAACAGTGTTAAATATTTCATTTTTTAATATTTATTTAATTGGG
The DNA here is from genome assembly GCA_032361225.1 of Lepetodrilus schrolli. Lineage (NCBI taxonomy): Eukaryota > Metazoa > Mollusca > Gastropoda > Lepetellida > Lepetodrilidae > Lepetodrilus > Lepetodrilus schrolli. Next base: position 25,163 of record JAUTBT010006034.1, read on the forward strand.
GTTTAGAGCTGCTTTCAAGATTCTTTCACTTATATCACAGCTTGTCAGTTTAGGACAGGAGGAAACCCACAACATCCGTAGCACTGAATGTTGCAGTAAACCTGCAAGCACCGGCTGGTACTGACAGACCAAGAATGGTACAGACAGCGCAACCTATAATTACTGCGTCAGAAAGATAACCTTCGCGAACATTGATGCAGGGCTCCCAGGACGGGATTTGAACCCAGGGCCTTTGGCTCTGAATTCTCAATATGTTATAAGTATCAATATGTTATAAGTATAACATATAACGTCATACTTACGCTGCAAGTATTCTGAGGCACCCACTATTCTAAACTCCAGATAGCCGAAGTTCTTCGCCACTAACCATGCCAGGGCAATATTTGGCGTGGCCAAAACACAAGCAAAGATAAGCCTCACCTACAATATTATAAAGTTTCTACTAGTTATAATGACAATAATATTAATAATCAACAATAATATCGAACGGATTTGAATGATTATTGAATTTTCACTCTCTCAACTTTGGTTGTTGTAACAATTGTTATGATCTTTATTTTTTAATATAATAATATAATAACTAAATCTTATTTATTAATATGCAATTCAAGAACAAAGATACAACATTAAAAGTTAAAATATATGGATTTTATCAAACCAAACTTGAATAAATCATATTGGCAATATGGACAAATTTACCAGTTTGACAGTTGTCCTGCCCTCCACATTGAAGGCTGTGTACTCTAGGATACAGTACATTGTTACCACCAAGATGGCCACGATCAGTGCGTACAGTTCGAACTTCCTCTCTCGCAACACGCCATGGATTACATAGAAGGCAGAAAAACCTGCAGAAAAAAGTATCATGCATTCCTTCAATCCATTTCAATGGAAATGAAAATGAAAAGATATGATTTTATGACAAAAAAAAGCATACATAGATCTATACACTTGTTATTATTATTCCTGTATATCGTGGGATATAAGCCCATATTTTCAAAAGATAAGCAAAGTGGGACTATTCTGTATTATAAGCCCATTACATTGTCTGCAAATTTATCCACCTAATTTAAACTGAAATATGACAGTGTTTTTTCTACGTCTAATTTCTGTTTAGTTAGCGGGAATCAGGAAATAGAAATGGAATGGTCCATTTTTATCTCCACAAGTTGTGTGTGTCTGTTTTACATAGATCTATTTTTCAATCGTGTTCATTTACTTTGTTTCATCTGTAGATACATCATTGTTATTGTAAAAATAAAATGCATACAATAAAATAGCCGTCT
>JAUTBT010006045.1:0-26446 GCA_032361225.1 Lepetodrilus schrolli
AGCTTAGCTGATTTCGGCAGACTGGTCCCTCCTTGGGACGCATGTGTCTCACAGCATGGAGCTGGAGAGCGTTGGGGCTTCCTTGAATATAAATGCCTTATATAGAGGCTTTCCTCGTTAATAAGCCCGCCTACATTTTTTTGTTATTATTATTTGTTTTATATATATATATAAAAAATTTTTAGCGGTATTCACACTGTTCATAAAATGTTAAAAACTGATGGACGAAAAGGTCCAAGACTTTCGGGAAATGTATGGTGTGTGTGAAGGTGTGTGTGTGTGTGTGTGTGTGTGTGTGTGTGTGTGTGTGTGTGTGTGTGTGTGTGTGTGTGTGAAGGTGTGTGTATGTGTATGTGCGTGTGCGTGTGCCCATTTAAAACCTTCTTCTCACGGCTGGCAACTAGATATGCTCGTGGTTAATCTAACGATCAGGTATACTGTATGTAGCCTTCTACTCGTTGGATTACGAGTACCCAAAGACATGCGTGTCAAGTAATCATTTAGAGACTATACATGAAGGGATGGCTAATATGTAAGAGAACGTGTACGTGTACGTGTACGTGTACGTGTACGTGTACGTGTACGTGTACGTGTACGTGTGTGTGTGTGTGTGTGTGTGCGCGCGCGTATGCGCGCGTGTGTGTGTACGACAGAGAGAGAGAAAGAGAGAGGCGGCGGCGTCAATTTGACTTTAGAAAATAATATTGTAAGCTGTTGAAAAATAAAAATGTAGAAAGGGAGTATTTTTATATATAGTGTTCGCGGCTTTAAATTTCACTACACGAATTATAACTAATGGATATTCCGTTCCACCAAAACGCGACTGTGCCATTCCCTCAATAAAATTGGTTTTTAGGAAAGTTGTTTCACACTTTGAGCGTGCGTAGTAACATACTTCCGTCTTATGAACTTCCTTTTCCTGTTCCTCAGTCAACATGGTGGGTAATAATATTCTACATAGGCTTAGAAAATCTGCGGACATCTGCCATCATGACAATATATTTATCTCAACTATTGTTATACATCTTAAGGGATAATTTCTTCGTCAAGTCCAAATGTTATTTTAACCATAGCATGTCAATTAATCGTTAAATTCAACTGACATGTCAGCTTTCTGCACGTAAATATATTCATTATCGCATTGCTTGCAGACGGACGAAGCGACAATAGCCGAATTGGCAGAGAAGAAGAAGAGGAGGACCTTCCGTAAATACAGTTACAGAGGTGTCGACCTCGACCAGCTTCTGGACATGTCCAGGTTGATATTTCATCCACATTATTTACTTTTTCTTTCAATCATAATCCCCCCAAATACACAACCAAATGATTGCTATGACAGTTTTAGCTATCAAAATTGGGCTATTTGGTTTGCACAAAAGTTTAATGATCGGAAATAAAGGAAGGCAAACAATTACAATGGTTGACAACTGGGCTGTGTTCAGGTTAGCTGTGGTTGTCTTATTACTATTTACATTTTATTGGCACCATAGAGCTACGGATGGTATCGAATATGTAAATGCTTGTAGTACGCCTAGGATCTGGGGCAGAGTTTTAAACGCTCATTATTCATAAAAAAGCAAACGAGGGCCAGGCATGTATAACACTAGTTCAACTAGTAAAATGTCTGTCTTTTAATGAGAGGGAGGAGCCTGATGTTTTACTGATGATCACCAATTTCATAGGAGCAGAATTCAACTAGGTTTCATGTCGGAAAGACTGGTAGTAAAAATGGAGAAATATGCAACATTTCACATACCTGTTGTTATGGTCTTTATTGGTCATTTTCCTGTTTGATTACACATTAAATCCGATAACCGGAGTAATTTAACAGTTGACTTGTCAAACCAAAAGATGAAACATGAGCCATTTTCTATCCTAGAATGCAACGTTTTGGTTTTAAATAGAACAGAAACGTTGCAAACTGTCACTACCAGCTGGTGCTCGCAGGTTTCCTGCAACATTCAGCGCTACGGTTTCCTCCTGCCCTAAAACTGACAAGCCGTGATGAATCTTGAAAGCGGCTCTAAACCCCAATTTAACAAATATATATTATATGGTACTAATATGAAACAACTTTGTTATAAAGAAGCTTATGTTGAATATGAAATGATCAATTGCTATTAAAACTAATGTGTATATTATGTTTTCAGTGAGCAACTGATGGAACTGCTTCCATGTCGTGCACGCCGTCGATTCAGCAGAGGCTTAAAACGCAAGAGGCTGGCTTTGATTAAAAAGCTTAGGAAAGCCAAGAAGGAAGCTGGTCCCCTAGAAAAGCCAGAGGTATGTGTGTTGTGCGAATCCACCGATTTATTTGCACTGGACATGGCTTGGGGGCTGGAGACCCTGGGCTTGTTTTCTGCAGAAATTGTCTATTACTATGCCTGTGCATCAACATTGATGCACTGGAAATAGATTTCTATGTTCAGCGTTCACCCTAGTTCACCTAGCTAAACGTCATGGTAATGGCTTGGCCCTGTTTATGGCCGGGTATTTTGAGATTTGGTGTCGGGTTGTCTGCTGCCGGAGTTTGCGTCGCACTTTGCTCCGATAGCCTCTATAGGAGGATTATGGCGGTGAAGTGAGTATAGCGAATCATTATCACTACCCGGCCATAAACAGGGCCAAGGTAATGGCCCCCTTTACTATTCGATTCTGGCCATACCCGACATTTAGCCAGTCATCGATTCATCATACATAGTTTCACATCGGAAGGAAGTCAGGTTCAAATATGTGGAAAATTACAGTTATCAAGTAAAATACAATATATAGAACAGGCCTCAAAGTTTGGTTCCTGCAGCTCCAGAAACTTAAAATAAGTGAAATACTGGTCACCAAATGCAAAATTAGGTCGCCATGGCTCCCAAATTAGTGGCTAAATTGAGCCCTGTAGAAGGCCTACCTTATTCACCTTTAATGAGACTATATTGACAGAACAAACGCTTTCAAACAAATATATTCAAGTTTCACTCTCAGAGCCAGCCATATTGCTGTAGTCAGTTTAGGTGTATGAAAAGTCTGATTTGGATTTAAATGGACATCATATGCAAGTGTGACACTTCTTGCTGTTCGCTGACTTCGATATTACAATATGTTGGAACTGTAGATTTTACATAATGGGCAGACACTACTCTCATTAATTTTTCAATTGTAGAAACTGTTGATAGTCTCAAAATCTTTGTCTGCTGTCATATTCAATAACAATTTCTGGCTGCTGTTCCATGGAACGATCATAGCACCACACAAATAAAAATCGCATAATAAACCTATGACCGTGGAAGTTTTTATTATTAATTTGAATTGAATTTTGCTTCTCCAATTGACATGGTTAACCTTGAAAGAAAGAAATTAGCCTAATCTACAGCATCATTTTTCAACATTTCTTCCAAACAAATTTCTTTCCATTCATTCTTTTATATCCTTCAATTTTAATCAAAATTTATTTTTTCATGCTGCAATTCATTTTAACTTAGCATAATTAATGGTTCCTCATCGCGTATGGGTGAAATATTCCTGCTGTGATGTAAAACAATAATTCACTCACTCACTCACTCACTCACTCACTTTCCAATCAACAGGTAGTAAAAACCCATCTGCGAGACATGATCATCGTCCCCGAGATGATTGGCAGCATTGTGGGCGTGTACAATGGCAAGACATTCAACCAGGTAGAAGTCAAGGTGAGACTAGGCCTATTGTGTTTTACTAATTTCCAAATTGGTTATTAGGCATGTTTTATATGCTTGGCATGTCCACCTCGCACCCTACCACAGACCATAGAGATTTGGATTCAATTCAAACTCTGAAGCCCAGCAACTTTTCAGAGAACCTTGGTATGCAATGCTCTTCTCCTTGTGTATCTTTAACATTCGTGACGTGTGGGAATATCACAACTGTTGCTGTCCAAATGACCAATAATAAAATTAAGTTTATATGTTATGTTTAGCTGTCGGTTTTCCCACAAATGAGCAGAAACTTAATTGAGACAATTATTTCCTCTTTTTTTTAAAACTTTCCAGTCGTCAGAAAGTTTTTTAAAATTTTTATTTACTTGTAATCAATGTTCAGATTGTACTTAATTTCTTGTTTATTTACATTGGTGATAGAATCCCACTGTGATGCAATCTTTGCTCAACTCTCAACTCTCAATTCTCGCATACAAATCTTCAACCAAGACTTTTTATTCACAATTTCCCTGTTTTCAGCCCGAGATGATTGGACACTACCTGGGAGAGTTCAGCATCACATACAAGCCTGTGAAGCATGGCCGGCCAGGTATTGGGGCCACCCACTCCTCCAGATTCATCCCACTCAAGTAGAGGATATCCATGTACAATACAAAATAAAGCTGCTACAAAGTACTCTGTTGTCTCGTGTCCATCATTCTGCAGATACGAGACTGGTATTTTAAACGAGTTACAGCACTTAGTCAGTGGGAGAAATCTCAGCTGACCAAAATCTCAAACTAATGTTTATTTCAAGAAATCGGAGCCATGTCCGTTTCCATCAATGTTTGATGCGATGTCTGTAGAGTTGCAATGCAGTTATCATCCTTGGTCTTGTCAGTACCAGCTGGTGCTCGCAGGTTTACTGCAACATTCAGTGCTACGGATGTTGCAGGTTTCCTCTTGTCCTAAACTGACAATAAAAATTGTTCCACACATTACATAGGAAGGGATCTCTTATAGCCCTACAAACAGCAACATTTTCTCCAAAACGGACTTCTATTAATATATAAGCAAGATCGCTGCTGTAGTGTAATTAGTAATTGCAGATTGTTGACGTAATATTGGTGGCTTGTATATTCACATTGCTCGTTAGATTGGAAATCATGCACATCGCCTTTTCATCATGTAAATTAATTGGGAGTTGTATTGTAGGTTGTTGCTGCAGGTTTCCCATTCATTCAGATTTACAGCTGTATTGAGGGGGGAGTAAGTCAATGTTGGTACAACAAATGGAAGTAATGTTCTTTAAAGTTTAATATGCGACATCCCATTCACAAATTGCACAAGCATCCTCGTACTTTAACTTATAATAGTTCATGTCAAAACTATACTTTAATACACTGTACTCGTTCCCTTAAATAACTACCTGCATGTAATGACAACAATATCAAGTTGTTTTTGTTTTATTGTAGATGTTCTTTCACATTGTAACTACATGTTTACAGTATTTACAATACTCCATAATTTCTGTTCTTTCTCTCGTAATTAATAACATTAAAAATTCAGACTACACACACTGGTTACCGGGTACCCAGTTGACCACACTGCCATGGTTATTTCCTGGATCAATAAATAAATAAAAAAAGAAGATAATCTGAACGATCTTCTAGTTCTACATTTAATAGTTCCTAGAAACGGATCCCGGTGAAATTGTCTCGTCGACCATGGTGTAAAGTTCAGGTCGCTAAGCAGCTTTCTTCTCAGATATCGCACAATAAATATATACACGTGTTCACATTCACTGTCTATTTTCTGTACCACATCTGCAACTGGTTCATCTTCTTGATTTTCTTCTGCAGCTGTAATATGCCATATAATAATGCCTCCGCCGTTGGTGGGCAACCTGTGGCACAAAGAGAAATTGAATAGAAATATATTTCACACAAACAAATATAGTCTCCTGAAATATTCTCACAGTGACGTGAAGCAATAAATCAGTCAATCCTGATGAAAAGAATCTGTTGGCTATTATAAAATTGTAATTTAATGAAAAATTGAAGAAGGGGAAAAAAATATTTCGATTTTATGAAAGGTTCCTTTGTTGACAAGCATGCTTTCTGTAGAATTGAATAAATGTCTACCAAACAATTGTTATGGGAGGTCGATGAAGTAATCATAGACTTGTTTTTAATGTGCATTATAAATTCAATGATAAAATTTCATCAATGTTTATGGTGCAATACAATTTTTTGTTTACTAAGATTCTGTTGAAGTATTTAATAACATTATTTCCCAGTGTATAAAAATCAATTTGGGAATTGGGCATATGATTAAAGCCTCCCTTGAGGTAATGCACTAAACATTTGATCAAGAGACTTATTAAATATAATAATAATAAATATCACCCTCTGACCTACTGCCGAATCTCTGGCATGCTCACCTGGTACATAAATATCTACAGGGATGATTCTATCGCAGCCTCGAACGACTGCATAGGAGTAGTGGTAGTATCCGCCACCGTTGGCACAGCTGCCCATGGAGATGACCCAGCGAGGGTCTGGCATCTGGTCATATACCTGCAAAAACACAGTAGTGTCGGTAAATACAACAAGCATTTGGTTTGACCGACTGATTTATCGCTTAATGTTACTGCTGGAACCTTTCATCCATACACAACAGCACACATCATTTAGCTGTTCTTAATAGTAAACAACATGCAGCATTAGGATGTCGGAATACATTTTATAGCAAAACAATTAGTTGGCAGTAAATATAACACCATAAAAAAACCACACAGAATTCAAACCCATCAGTAAATACATTGTTTTTCCCATTGGTTATGGGTGAAATATTCGAAGGAATGTCATTTCGCGCTCTGTATGTTATGCCACCAGTCATTCCACCCCCAACCCATGACCATTTTGGCCCACCACATTTTTTAGCGCATTGTTTTCGTGCCCATGTTATTATTTTAGCGTGTATCTTTCGTAATATATTTCCAATATATGTGCTAGGAATGTAGACAAAGCAATGCAGCTGTGCATACTTCAATATGTGTCTTCAAATTAATACAATGAGACCATAAGCACTCTTATAGTGATCTCTTATACAAAGTGATCGGACGCTTAACGAGAGTGCTATAGTCGCACTGGATACGACAGACTCAAGTGAGTAAATTATTGTTTTATGTCACAGCGGGAATCTTTCACCCATACTTGCCGAGATGACAGCCTCAAGAAACCAGACCCTGGATCACTACCCTGCAACTCACCTTCCTGAGAGCTGGAGCCATCTTGTTGGTGACGGTTCCGGCAACGATGATGACATCGGCTTGTCGCGGACTCGCTCGGAATACCACGCCGAATCTGTCCATGTCGTAGCGCGGGGCAGCGAAGTGCATCATCTCCACAGCACAGCATGCCAACCCAAACGTCAGCGGCCACAGCGAACTCTGGAGGCGACATACAAAATATATATATATATATGGCTACACAATTAGTTTTGTTTGAATTGGGTATTAAAGAGCCACTTTCAAGATTATTTCACTTATTATCAGTTTACGGCAGAAGGAAAGATGTCAACACCTGCAGTGCCGAGTATTAGTATTGCAGTAAATCTGCAAGCACCAGCTCGCACTGGCAAAGCAAATTACACTTAATATCTTGCATTACAGTTTGATGCTTTACAATATATTTTAGGGGCCATTTGCTTCAATAGCGAGTGAATATGCAGGTATTACATTCTGCGATGAGAATGGGAAATTGTGTTTTCAGTTGGGCTTCAGGGGCCACAGGCAATAGTCAGATTTATGTGATTGACCCCAGTCTCAAAATCTGTGGGAAATTCTCATTCCTGTAAATGTGGGGCCAACATTACTGGAAATGCTGGAAATGGACTGTTTCAGTCAGTCAATATATCTCGAGGAAGAATAACTATTATGAGCAACTAGGTATTACTACAGCTCTACCTTCCTGGCCCAGTTGAGCAAGTCATCCATCCTAGCTAGGGCATACTCTGCCTTGCTGTTTGTGTTCTGGAAGGGAGAGTAAGTCTTCTTCGGAACAATGTTCTGCCCTGTGCTCTGCACTCTGTACGGAACCATGCTGAAATATCAGACTACATTGTAAACTGAAATATCAGACAACTACATTGTAAACTGAAATATCAGACAACTACATTGCAAACTGAAATATTTATAAAATAATAATTTGAGGTTTAGAGACGTCTTCAAGATTCTTTCACTTATACCATGACTTGTCAGTTTAGGGCATGATGAAACACGCAACATTTGTAGCGCTGATTGTTGCAGCAAACCTGTGAGCACCGGCTGGTACTGTGAAATACTCACATTAAAATATATATAGATAGACACCCATTATCATGATTTCCAACTTACTAATTCTTAATATTAGAGAAATGCCATCCCTAATATGTAATGGGTAAGCGAGTTGGCTGCACTGACAATTTAATGCCTATGGGCAAGAAGAGAGATTTAGAAAATATTCCAACTGCAAGTTTAGTAGTGAAGGTGCCATGGTGCAGCAGGTGTTTAACTTGAAATAATCAGTATAGAAATATATATATTTTAACATCTATTTGTGATGATTCTACAATCTGATCATTGGCTATCAATGATTTGTTATATGCAGCGATAGAAACTTAACATTAAAATTTACTAACCCAAATAGTGACATAAATAACAAATATTAGAATACCTTTTACTAGCATTGGTAGAAATGGCCCGGGCTAGTGGACTAGTAGCGATTAGTAGTAGACTAGTAGTGGACTAGTGTTAATTTCAATTCCTGGATATTACCTTGTATTTTTAGATTCAACTGTCTTTTCTGTGAGAAGAGCTGGTGACTGGACACCAAGTGCTGGGTATCTGCGACATGCCTGGGACCCCAATGCTTGAGAAAATCGGCCAGTTAGCCTCAAAACTGTAATTGAATGCAATAGTATTTTCACACAATAAATCACAATAACATATCTTGGATATGAATCATGAGTATTATGTAAATGAACATTAGAAATGCAGAATGCATTGCTAGTTTTGTACGTAATAAAGGTGAGTATCTCCAGAGGGTACGCTAATTTCATACTATTCACCATTCATGGTGAACAGTTCTGTTATGTTGCATAAAAACAGGATATGAAGTGGTTCCAAGGCTCTGAGAATAATATTGTATTCTTTTTTAATTGAGGTTTAGAGCCACTATTAAGATTCTTTCACTTATATCATGGCTTGTCAGTTGAGAACAGTAGGACCCTACTACATCCGTAGCACTGAATGTTGCAGTAAATCTGCAAGCACCAGCTGGTACTGACAGACCAAGGATGATAACTGCATTACCACTCTACAGACAGTGCATCCCATCATCATCGCATCAGAAAGGCAACTTTCGCGAATATTGATGCCGAGCACCCAGGACATGGATTTGAACCTGGGGCATTTGGCTCCGAAGTTCAAATGTTCTACCATTGTGCTACCACCCGCCCCCATCAATACTATTAAACAACACCCATGCAGTGGACAGGTTTTAGTCATTGAAGTAGCCTTGTTAACCCCTCTACAGTTATATAGTAGCAATTAATCCCAGTACAAGTTTCACCGAGGTCGTTTGTGGATGCTGATATTTACCAATAATATAAAACATTCTTAACTCATCTACTCATAAAATTAACTTGCTTATGCACATAAATAAGGCCTAAACTACTGTATTGTTATCATTGACTGACACCATTATTATTCTCACAGAAAACTTGCACCATTTCTGCTTGTTGTCATTGCTTTCTTGTTCTACAGTATGTGACCTAAATATTGGAGATGATCTCAGTAGCAACACGCAAAGAAGCGTCTTTATCATAGTAACAACACTCGCAGAAATAGTCTCACGACTTCAAATGGGTAAATAATAAACAAGTAAATGACATCACGCTGCTGACATTGTGTTGTCGTTGTACATGCTCTCAAGAATTCATTCAAATTAGTGAGCAAATCACTATGATGGACTATGTGGGTGAGTGAGTAATTATGGAGTTTAACGTCGCTGTGGGAATCTTTCACCCATTTTCAACGATATGATGGACTATGTAAAATTGGATTAAGTAGTATTAATGAGTAGTATTATTGTATATATATGTGGTAAAACTTATTCTTTTGCAAGACGTTTGTCGTAAAATGTATTCTTTTGTATATGTATGTGTTATTCTTTTGCTAGATTGGTGCATTCTTACGTCAGTTGTAGTATTAATTAGTATGGTATGTATATATGTTGTATAATATGTTCATTTGCTGGATGTTTGTTCTATATAACTTATTTTAGTAGCATGCATGCCTATGATTTAAGGCAGTGCAATACATTTGGGAAACTCATTCTTTTGCTGGACGTTTGTGTTATTAAACTTATTCTTTTGTATGAATGTTATTCTTTTGGTGGATTGACGCATGTCTATGGTTGAAGGCAGTGTAATATATTTGGGAATGTGTCACATTATGTCTATCGGCGTTATGATTAATAGTACTTCCAGAAACCCATCCAACACTACGATAGTCTATGCTATGGCATGCACAATTAACAATGGTTAATACACAAATATTGTGTCTAGCGCTGGCGTCTATTATCTACAACTTCTATTCTATAAATCCATGAGCCTGGGCAGACTTGTCCCCCAGGCCGTTCAGTCCCCGAATTTACCTATCCCTATGTTCCACTCGTAGCCCAACCATATCTATGACTCATGTAAATAACATTTTATTGGGTAATATTTAGATTTTTATGTTAAACTTAAATGTATCCACATAAGATGTTTTGTCAACACTATAACTAATCTTTTAAATTAGACATGCAAATACATCTATACTATAGTCGGGCAGTCAGTACAAATAATACGGATACTGTGCTAAAGATCAAGTCAATTTCTTGCATCAATGACAAGGAGTCTGAGTAAGTATCTAACTAAGTGACACTAAACTAAACTTGTGCGCGAAATAATAGGCACTGATAATTTTGTAAACAAATTGCACATATCTAGAACTGCAGGGTTGTGTTCAAAAGTTGCTTGTAGATCACTAAACGCAGTTTTTTTAGATATGAATAAATATTCACATATTCGCTTGGCATTATGTTAGTGGCCTACAACAAGACAATTAAATGCTAAGCTACAAAAATCTACAAAGGCAAGTAGAGGACACGAACCACTGGAAGTCGCCATTTTGACTATCTATCTTTGTGAAACGAGGCTTGTGAACGAAAACGAGTCTCGGTCTAGTGCGCATGGGCCAAGAAAGAACGGAAATGGCGGACACTGCAGACCTAAAGGTTCGTGTAAGGTTTTCAAATGACAAATTAAACAACACGTCGATTTCCTCGAAGCACAACAAATCATATGTTCACACTAGTGATTATCTGTCAACGAAATATAGAGTTTTCAAGACGGTGGATTCGGAATTAGCTTATTGTGCTTGACTTATTTCGCGACTGTGAAACAATGTTTTCATTTCTCTGACCACCACCATTTCGGTTGCTTGTTGAGCCTTCTTCATCTTTTCCCGCGGCTAATAATGGCATTCACATTTTAAAATATTAAGAGAATGATTCTGGATTTTGTTTGTATTTAAAATAATATGTTGTCTTGAGTGTGTCTTCGTCAGGTTCACCATGCTCACTTGTAGCCGACAAACGCATTTTTGCAACTCATTTAGCATTTCTCCACGAAATAATTATATTGCTTACTGTTGCATTGTTTTTCATGTTAATATTACAACTGCTTCAACTTTCTACTACAGTATTGTCTTTTAAAGAGACAATAAATATCTAGAAATCAATCGGTATGCAATCTGATTAGACAATACATATTTTATTAGCACATGAGAAAAATCACAGCTAGTTTAACCCAATCCCTGCTGGATTAGGTACAGCTCTTTAGGGCATCTCCAGTTGCCACCAGCATGTAGAGGGTTAAAGTGGCTCAAACACCAAATTCATATTGTATAAACCTAAAGAACTGCTGATTCTGAACCACATACAATGTTTGATTTCCTTCCAAATGATATGTGATCGATAAATCAGCTCATCTTCCTGGCTGTCAGCTGGTTACCTGTTGTGTATGACCGTCGCTCATCTGTCAGACCGGAGACCAATCACAGCCTACTCTTCTAACCACATGACTATGCTATAGACACCATTTTGCATGTTTTGTAAACAGATCAGGCAATTCAAAACGTTACGCATAGTTTCGCACAAAAACCTGTTGTATCAAGTCCAGATCGGTTTGTCCGAGTCATTTCATGTTTAGTTTCGGGTCATTTCGTACCTTTATTTTGATCCATATTTCAATTGTTGTGATCAACAAAAAAACATCATTTCCTGCGTTCTTCAATAATGGGCTGGTGTCGAATCGTTTCGTACCATTGTTTGGATTTGTATCTGAATATACTAGTGAATGCTGTATATTCTAAGAAGGCATTTCCTGATTCCCTTACCTTACGTTCTAGAGTTGATACTTCTATGTTAAACGATATGCACTTGCATTTAAACATCCTAGACGCAAAAATAAAAACAGGACATGGCATACTGTTCGCGTAATTATTTAATCACGTGACAGTCATACAGAAGTACGGCAAACGAACCACGGACAAATATCGAAGTACACACGTACTGCTGTGTCTACCTTCTTCGCAAATATATGTTGATATTATCACATTAATAAATCTTTTGTTGTCTCCTGAATGTAAACATATAATTCATTTTGATACACACATCTACTAATCACGCTGTCAGGTGAATGCCATACTCAGCCCGCGCACGTGCATTTGATCACATCCAACGGACTGAGAGGGTGGTGGGGAAGAGGACTTCTGGTACCACAGTGTCTAGTCTAGAGACCATGATTTTGACATTCCATGTGCAGCTCGTGTCGATTTTAACATCTTATTGACATATACATATATACATATTGATTTCATATGCCATACCCATATCTATTTATCATCAGGACTAATTTTCAAGAAGCCATTCTCCGTAGCGGAGTGCATATATTTTCTCTTTTGCAATCATCTATAATGTGGGTAGACAATTGGGGAAAAAATGGTGATATGAACATTGATTTACGTCGCTACAGGCAGATTTCACCGATGTGATGGCGGAAAAACTTGATTTACATCTCTACGGGCAGTTTTCACCCAATGTGATGCACACATTGATTTACGTCGCTACGGGAGGATTTCACCCAATGTGATGTGATGGAAGAAAAAACTTGTGATGCACACTTAGATTTACATGGCTACACGCAGTTTTCACCCAATGTGATGCACACATTGATTTACGTCGCTACGGGAGGATTTCACCCACTGTGATGTGATGGAAGAAAAAACTTGTGATGCACACTTAGATCTACATGGCTACAAGCAGATTTCACCCAATGTGATGCGTACATTGATTTACGTCGCTACAGGCTGATTTCACCCAAACTTGATTTATGTCACTATGAGCATTTTTCACCCAAATGCGACTGTTTATGAACGAAAACAGTGATGCAATCAATCTACCATCGCTAACAGTGTTTTTATCAGCACAGCATTTTGGTATGTATGCATGAATGAATTAGTGCTTTATATCGCAGCAGGAATATCTCGCCCATACGGGCATGTAAATATCCTTCAGAACAGTACTCAATAAACTATACTGTATTACTAAGAAATGGGGGCGGGTGGTAGCGCAGTGGTAGAACGTTGGACTTCGGAGCCAAAGGTTCCTGGCATCAATGTTCGCAAAGGTTACCTTTCTGATGCGATATTGATAGGATGCGCTGTCTGTAGAGTGGCAATGCAATTATCATCCAGACAATGTTCGCAGGTTTACTGCAACATTCAACACTACGGATGTTGTGGGTTTCCTCCTGCCCTAAACTGATAAGCCATGATATAAGTGAAAGAATCTTGAAAGTGGCCCTAAACCCCAATTCAACACACACACAAAATTAACTAGAAATAATAACGACCAGAATGCTGTTAATTACAACAGAAACAACCATATTTTGTACTTTAATTTGGTTGTCCCTAAACTGATAATTTTCGTATTTTTCTAATGATTCAAACAGCTACAGATTTAATTATTTTCTCCTGAATTTTAGGGTAATTACGTTAGCCCAACGTTAACTACCTGTCATAACAGCCATCTGTCAGCGATCTCAACAAATTGTCGACTACTCGACTAGTTCTTTTAGCCGTACAGAAAAGATGGACATTCTGACTGTAATTGTCAAGATAACATCCATCAAAAGTTCAATACATCCTCATTACATAAATTTTAGACAACCTTTACACTTTCAAACTAAAAACTAAAAACTGTAATGAAGTGTATGGATGATCCTTGTTCACCCATTTGCCAATAGTGCATTTGAGCAGTTCTGGATATTTGCGCTATGTAAATGTGTATAGTAATAAATACTCCTTAATGGTCCAGATACTTATTATATAATCGGAAACTGGCGTCAAGCATTATAACTCCTTAGAAAAAGTATCTACAGGAATCTCTGGAAACTTGATAGGAGCATAAAGGGGCATAACTGAGGATAATGGCTAAAACACAATTTCACTTGCTTGGCATTGTAAACAAATGAATCGTGCTTTTAGTGTTTTCTCTGCTGTATTTTTACCTTTATTTAATGTCATGCCTGGCCTTGTATGGTAGAGGTGGGTCAGAGTTGCCAGACTGTTTGCATCATCCCAGGTCCATCCCTTGTGGACATGACAGCACCATATCTAATTGTATTGTGTTTTTCACAACTAGGGTTCATTGTAATGTAGTTATATTGTGTTTTTCACTAGGGTTCATTGTAATGTAGTAAGGTTGTGTTGTTCACAACTAGGGTTCATTGTACTATAGTAAAACGGTTAAGTTACGGTATGTCTAATGTATGAATGATCAGGTTATGTACGAGAGATCCAATATTCTACTACCAATATGATGTGAGTGAAAAAATCTTGAAAGTGGCTTTAAACCCCAAATCAACCAATCTACTACCAATAATTCAAATTTGTGATCAAAGGTAAGTTTTTATGATCTTTTTAACCCTTTTAGAACAGTGATATAGACCTGTAGTAGGTTTGATTGAATAATTATTTTAAATATTTAATATTATAGCCGTAAACTGTTCATTGGTTTTGCAAAGGTGTTTTTCGAAACTCAAAAGATCAGGCCCCGATTTCTCGAAACAGCTTGAGTTTGAGAATTTGCTCAGCTGAGATTTCTTCCAGCTGAGATTCTACTCAAGTTACCAGCAGAATTCTAAGCTGAACAAAATCTCAAATTTAGGTTTATTTCGAGAAATCAGAGCCAAATCTGTTGTGTTGCAAGTTTCTTCTTTTTCAAACAGTATAATATTGAATCCTGTTTCTTTTATGACTGTTTAACCTGGCATATATGTTTTAGTTTGTTTATTATTGATGCAATAGTTGGTGTCCTAACAGTAATGTGTCAAATTCAGACATAAATGAAAGTCATTGATAAAGTGATAAACTATGGTTGACAACTTAGCACTTTCTTACTGACCCACAGCTTAATGATTGATGTACAGCTCTTTCAACCACACACTAAAAACAATAAGGATTGGAAATATATTTCAGCCAAGAGGTTTATTACTATTTGTTGCATGGAAAATGCTATCTGGACAGTCAACAATAACAGACATGGCAATTTCCCAGCGGATTCGCAGAAATCTGCTGATGTATTTGCCCTGGAAGTGGCCTGAGAGCCTGTAGCCTGGGCTTGTTTTCTGCTGCAATCACAGTTTGTCTTTTACCATATTATTTTAATCAATTATATATGTTGAAAATAGTAATATCGGAAGTTAGGGGTCATGGCCTACCGGTGACGTCACTTATTAAAGTGATTTTTTTACTCAGCACTGCCTGCCATAGATTGGAATGGTTGGCGATCGTATTTTTCATCAACATATAACGTTAGGCCAAATAACGTTAGGCCAAAATAATATATTGGTGTTTTCTGTAACATTGATTTTCAAAATAGATATGGTAGGTAGATAAAACATGTTATTTTATGAAGAAAAAATATATTGTGAAAAAAAACAACCAGTGTAGGCAATTTATTGTAACATTTTATTTTTCAATAAACATTCAATGATATTCATTGGTTAATGAAGTCCATCCTCGAAATGTTCATCCTCACAAACTATAAGAATGGTTTGGTTTTATTTCTGTAGACCACGGTAGACTGGGAACTATTTGGGAAAAAAATAATTGTCAAACTAATTCTAATGGTACTCGTCGCCTATGGGTGAAATATTCCCGCTGCGACTTAAAACAATAATTCATTCATTCTAATGGTGCTACACCAGTAGTCCTTATTTCACAAGGCATTAATAGTGTTGACACAATGTGGTGGCCATCTTGGGATTTAGGAAGCAACACTGCAACTGATTTCTATGTTTCACGGTTTATATTGTTGCGTGCAAGCAAGCCATGATGTGAGTGAACAAATCTTGAAAGTGGCTTTAAACCCCAAATCAACCAACCATGGATTCTGTGGCATGCTTTCTGGGTCACTCAGCATGTATTATAAGCAAATGTGTTTTACAATCGTACATGTCATATTGGGTCATGGACCAGGAAACACTGCAAGTATTCTGATATTTCATTGTGACAGCTACAGTTATATTTGTTTCAGTGACTTGCAAAACAGTCAACCATGTTGTGTATATTATCCTCACTCTTAACACTTCTTTTCAGTGAACTGTTGTTATGAATCGTCACGTATGGGTGAAATATTCCGGCTACGATGTAAAACAATAATTCACTGTTGTTATGAGTAGATGCATATGGTAGATGGGTCATTTTTAATTCTATACTACAGTGACCAGGTGATGGAAATTCAGCTTAAAAACTGAATACGGTGTAGCAGTTTATCATTATGTAACAATTTTGGGGGTAAAACGTAAAGTTTATATTCAAAATTTGGAGATATCACTGGGTCTAATACCGTAATCAAATACGAGTGCTGTTTTTCAATCTCTGTACATTTTGGAACTGTAAAATACAAATTTTTATACAAGTTATGTTTGGGCAGGGGATTTTCTCTCGATCTTTTTGTGTATAAGACGTGACAGTACAGTATTTATAATGCATCATTTTCCTAACTTGGCAATATTCTGTTTTTCAGCACATGATAATGAGCTTCCGGGTGTCCGAACTGCAAGTCCTTCTGGGATTTGCAGGGAGGAACAAAAGCGGTCGCAAGCAGGAATTATTACAAAGGGCCCTACAGTTGGTTCAGAAGGGCTGCACGATGCCAGTGCAAATCAAGATAAGAGAGCTTTACAGGTATCTAGATCTCTGAATTAAATCATATTCTTTCCGACCTCAACTGATATAAACCTCTGACTAGCATATAATGTGTGATCAAGTACGTTCTTCCAAGGGATGGATGAAAGTCATTCCACTGTTTTCAGTTATCTTTTCAGTCATCATTAAATCTATACTTGTACATGATGATGGATTAATATTAACACGAATTCTTCAATGTATTTGATTTTATTCAACTAATTTCACCAGAGAGTTCATCCTAATTGCGCTAATTATGTTCTATTTTTATGTTTATGTTTAATGTACCATGTTTACCCCTCAAGATCTAACAGTTGTATCATTATCCTTCTTGCATACAGGCAAATATTTTCATCAAACCTGCATAGACGGAGGTACCCCTCGGGGCCCGGGGCCAGTCCCCCCCAGGGTCGGGTCCAGACCGACGCCCAGCCCTCTATAGATCCTTTAGGGACATGTGAGTAGCCAGTGTAGTCATATCATGTTTGTCTGCTATATTTATGTATATTTAAAGGGGCTCAAACAGAATCTTTCATCCGTAGAACATGTAATAAAGAAGTGATGATAATAGTGAAATTTTCTTCAAAATGTTTTGTCAATAAATCTGATTTCCAAGTTTACTCCTATGTACCAAAGTAAACTAACTCAGTCAACTACAAGTAAACGCCAAACAATGTTTAACATTCATTAATAGCGTATTGTTAAGATGCTCAGTTTTCAAATCAATAGCAAAAAAAAACACAATTTCTATTTCTATGGGTTTTGGGGGGGGGGGGTGCGGATTTGATGGAAAAGATGGATTCTTGTAAGTATACAGTCAACTCCCACTGAGTTGAACCTCGGAGGACCAAGGTATAATATTGACACATCGTAACTATCGAGACAGGGTTTTTCAGAAGTTCAAGTAAAATGACCATGAAACTAGCACTAAGCATGATTAGTGGAACTAGCACTAAGAAGAAATGGGACATGAGCTTTTGCATGGATTTAAGTCCTGGTTATTTTAAAACAACATCACTGATGCGAGATATGCATGAAATTAATGGTTGGTTGATTTGCATGTCAATATCGAGACAAATGTACAACTTATTATCTCAGGGGAAGTAACTGTTAGGTTTGACACATCGTGTGTATTTTTGTTACAATATCGAGACAGAAAGCACTTGGTTCGACTTATGCATGAATATCGATCCAACATAGGTAAATCCACACTATATTTACTCACATTCTGTTTGAGTCCCTTTGTCACTATTATTTTTGTCTGGTGGTAATGCATAATTGTGTCCTGTACCGTGATTACCCTAATAATGCAAACCTCTAATAGTTTGAACACCTAAATTAATCGCCTCAAATAAAATATTTTCAAACCTAAAAATACCTATACAAATTATTTAAATCGTAATGTTCTAATTATTTGAATACAAAAAAAAACCAATATTTTTTTAATCCTTCATTTATTTACCATTTCATTTACAACCATATTTTTTACTTTTATTTGGTTGTCCCTAATTATATGAACACATCATTTCAAATGTTCGTATCTTTCTAATAAATCGAATAGCTACAAATTGAATTATTTTCTCCTGTTTTAATTATTACGGTAATTATGGTAATATCCCATTTTAAAAACAAGGCAGCTAATTTAGGTATGCATTGGTGGTGTTTATCATATTTTAATATGCAATTTGTATACAAGTATTAATTAATTGTCAGCTGATTAGTATGCTTAGTATACATTTATGTAGTGGCAACATTCGATCGTGTTGTAACTTGTATCGTTATCGTTTTGTTCAATATGCAAACTAATCCATGTTTAGCATGTAATTAATATCTATGGACTATTATTATATATAATTGTTCTACAATAGTTACAACTGTAATAAGATTTGTATATGTTCTTTTTAATGTTCTTTTTCTAATAGTTTTTGAGATAGAACAGTGTGAACTGAATATGTGTATGCAATTGTAGGCTGTAGCTAAAATGTGCATCTAAAATTTAGGAATGTTATGTATTTTGTAATTGGTCATGTAGTGTGTATTTATAATTAATGTTGGCTTTTAATTGGCATCATCTTTACCTTGTAGATCATTTTACTATTATAATAATAGTTAATTTATACTTGTTGGATTGTTTCTAATATTATGTTTACTCTATGAAAATGCTCAAACAAAAGCTTAGTTAACATGGGTCTCCCTGGATTAAGCTACAAGCTCCAGTCTGATTAAGGTGGCTAATTAGTGGGTACATTGAAATCCAGCTATTATATTGATTGACCTTGTTTGTGTACCTGATTGGCCAGCTTCTGTCATGTGACCATGTCACTCAAATTGATTGGCTGGTGAGCACTATTATATTGATTGAACCTTGTTTGTGTACCTGATTGGCCAGCTTCTATCATGTGACCATGTCACTCAAATTGATTGGCTGGTGAGCACTAGTCTACTTCCTACTGGGTTGTAAATGTGTACATTGCTGCTTGATGACCATAACTGAGAGCAGTCTCGTATCCCAAGTGTAGTGAGATTTGGAGAAAGTATGACTGTCACAAGGAGTGGATTCAGAACCAAGCCAGTGGAAAATAACTCCAGCATGTCCGAGGAAGAGAGGCAAGTTCCTTCTGAATTGGAGAAGAACTACACGCCCGGAATAGCCAGCAGGAAGAGGAAATGCTCATCGGAGACTGTCAGTGGATCAGAACGAGGCAGATCGAGAACAGTGACCAATAGGACACCTTATTCCGTCGATCAGCCCATTCAGTTTGATTCTCAAAACACGAGAATGATTCAGAATATTGGTGATGGCGGTAGTAATGAAAACTGTACTCTTGGCAACTGTTTAGTTCTTGATGGGAAGAATACTTGTGCAGGTTTAGTTCTTGATGGGAAGAATACTCGTGCAGAACACTTTCCTGAACAATCAACAGAACAGGATAGGGACCTTCAAGGTGTCGCCATCAGATTATGTTCCAGCTCTGTTCCATGGAATGCTGAAACCCATGAAGGTAGATCAGTGGGTGATGGGAATTTAGATGGAACTCTGAATGAGACTAATCACTTGGCTGTTCCCACAGAACAAACTTGTTCAGTTATTCCAACACAAGGAACAGACATGGTTATTCCAACACAAGCAAAGCGAACACGAAGACGCAGGATTATCCCAACACGAGCAACACAGATGGCTATTCCAACACAAGGAACACACACAGTTATTCCAACACAAGGAACACGAATGGTTATCCCGAGAAGAGAAACTCACATGGATATTCCACCAAGAGCAACTCTCTCTGATAACAACATTCACTTTTACATTGGGGCAGGATCTTCTGGAACAGGAAACTGGTCATTTCCACAAGGATTGGTATCAGGAAATGCTTCAGTTCCTGACAGTTTCTATGCTGGAGTTCATTTGTTGAACATGTTTAATGACCATCAGCTTATAAATGGAAATAATCTCAGACATTGTCAACCCAGGCAAAATGGTACGGTGGTTTTATGATTATGTTTAAAGATTGCTTTAATGATCACGATACAGGTAGTCTACAACTTCAAGACATTTGTTGCAATTTTAATTTAATGTAAATTCATTTAATTTTAATATCTGTTTGTAATTAACTTGATTTAATCATTCACTTCAGAAGACAGTGTAGCACTAGTAATCAGTATGGTATACATTCTACATTCTTGAGAATATGTAGTATTTGTGTACCAAGGACAAATATGTCTGGAAGTATGTCTAAATCTAAACATGTTAAAATGTACTTAGATGTTGGTATTGCTGATAAATGTTACCTTGTTCTTGGTGGTGTTAACAGAGAGCTGCCCCAGTTCTGACAGTAATTAGACATTCTAATCATTAATCCTACAGAATTGTCCAGACAATTAATCCTACAGAATGTCCAGACAATTAGTTGCTACAAAACACTAACTCTGTAAACAAATCAAATTTGTTACCGTATCTCAATTTTTATAGCTGTGTTCTTCGACTACAATACAAAATAATTATTAGAAATGCATTCCCATATTTGGGTTTGGCAATAACGTTATGTTTTCAAAATGAAGATTTAATAATAAGTGTTTTCCATCACAAAGTTTTTCCATGTTTTCAATCACAAGTTTTGCTTTTTATCTTCTTTCTGATTATTACAAATCAATACTTTAATTAGCACATCCTCTGTGGCTGCCAGCAGGGAGAAGGTTAAAGTGGCAACATCATCTCATCTTTGTTTGTGTTGATAACAAACTTTACAATTATTTTTCATAGTATGGACTTTCTCTTCGAATGCACATTAGTAAACTTTTCCCCTTATTTTTTAATAATCTTGTTTTTAATGACATTTGTTTTAAATGTATTAATTTTCAAACACTATTTGTATTTTAATAATTTAAAACATTGCTTTATTTAAATGTTGGCTAAACTCCAAATGCCCCCAAAAATAGTGAAAAACTATTTTGTGATAATGATTCATTACAGTACTCAACATTAATGATATTACTATTAGCAAGTGGGGTTTAAGTTATCCATGGTCTTGTCAGTACCAGCCGATGCTCGCAGGTTTACTGCAACATTTAGCGCTACAGATGTTGCGGATTTCCTCCTGCCCTAAACTGACATGTGATATAAGTGAAAGAATCTTGAAAGCGACAAACAAATAAAAAAGAAAGAAAAAAAGAGTGAGGTTTAAAAGTTCGAGATGTAAGATATAGAGGAATTAATATTTTAGAATTATATGTAAAACCAATTTAACCTTGTCGTGACCCTTTGCAAAGATGGTATTGGGACTAATATTTTGTATTCACGACAAGAACATGGTGAAATGGGTGAAATCCATTTTCTGCATAATTATGAATTAACATCGAAATATGAATGTGTCTCTTCAATGTCCATTGTTCTTATCCATCTGTGCCAAATAACAGAACACACTAACTTCTGTGAAATCTGCAACTATATTTTGATTGGACAATTTGCAGACTTAAGAGGGATGGGACACGGGTTCGGTGATAGAATAGTTTATGGGATGGGATCGTATTAAATGGATGCTATAAATATGGCTAGAGTTAACTTGTATTCACCTGGCGTTTATTTCAGGTTATCCTACATATGCCACTGACCCTGCAGGTGAGTGGTCTTGATCATTAAATCATGGTCAGTCTATCATGGGTCCAGGGTCTGCTTGGGGTCACGGTGACCATCGCCAACTCATTCATCACACAATTTTGACATGTTAAGAAATGATAGCACCTCTTTGAAAGCGTGGCTTTGGTGCTGCATTGTCTTGTCATCTACTTCATTGCCACTGTAGTTTTGTTTTGGTGTATCTTGTCTTTGCTTGATTCTATGATTGCAGTGACCCAAGTCAGGTCATCTATATACCAGGCAAATAGATACTAAATCTGAGATCTGGTGTCATAAATATTTAAATCATCGATTTGTAATTGGCAGTAATGAAAACAAAAATACATTTTGTGCAGTTGTCAAGGAACAAAATATTTTCCACTGACCTTTGAATAACCTTTGTTAAACTCCAGCTGATTATTGCTATTGACACCTACACTCAAGTCTCTGTGGTCATAATAGTAATAGCCTTCCATTAAATTGATATTGGCCTAAATAAAATATTTCTCTCATTTTGAAATTGCACCTGTGAGATGTACTTCTTGTACATTCCAGGGTATAAATACTATTAATATTGATAAAATAATATGAGCTTTTTGTGCTCGATGTGCCCTGTTGTTTATTTCGATTACTGTTAGTATTACAAAATATCTGGATACTCCAACATCCCACAAATAACCCGGTTTTAATCAACTTTTAATCTTGGAATTAAGATCCTCAGCATGTATTAACAATTTGTCACTCATTATTTTCACATCCGTCGCTCAAGGCCAATCATGAGCATGGCAGCCAATTAGCGTCCAAGGCTGGCATACAACCAGTTAATGGAGGTGTATAAAAAAACAAACGGATATGAACAACTTTCCATGGCTCTTATCTGAGTAAATATTTTTTTGAATGAAAACAACAAGATTTGTTATTTTGTACTACCTAGCCAATATATACATTTTAGAATTTTTGCAGAATTAATAAAAAAAAATATCTGTTGGGGGAAAAATTATGTTGAATAAAGCATTCCAGGCTAGGCACTAATTAGCTCGCAAGCAACTCTACACATGCGTGACAATGTGAAAACAACGAATGCTTTTTCGAATCACTGTTTGATATTTCAGCTTGCTGTATTATTGAGAAACACGCCTGACTAAGTCACTGCATATGTGGTATTGGGTTTATATGACTGAGGACCCATTGATATATTTACATGACTTTTCAGGCTCGTATCTGGCTGCTGCTCGCACCTGTCAACTTTGTAGGATCATGTGGAAGACTTACTATAACTTTTACATACTGCACAGCGTCACGTATGGCTGAAAGATTCCCGCTGTGACGGAAAACAATAAAACAATAATTCACTCCCTCGCATAATGCACTATTTTGGAAAGGGATTGTGTTTGTGTATATGGATATGTTTATGAATTCATTTACTACAACATATTATTCATTATTTTAATGTTTGTATATTATTTCGAAGTATGTAATTATTCAATCTAATTAAAATCAGATTCCAAAGTAACGTCCAGATATTTGGACAGTTACTAGTTCAATCTATGCTAGGTCCGGGGGTGGGTGGTAGAACAGTTGGACTTCGGCGCCACGGTTCCAGGTTTAAAAAAAAAGAGAAGCTATATCCACTTTTTAAAAAGTGTGTATGTTGTTATTGTGGTATTTCTAATATCGTTACCTGTCGTGTTTGGTAGTCAAGACATAGAAACAGAAAATGTGTAAAACTGCAGGAGTATAACAAGGGTCGGGGGTAGCACAATGGTACAATGTTAGACTCAGTAGCCAAGTCCCCGGCTTAAAATGCCATCCCAGCAGTGTTCGCAAAAGTTACATTTCCTAAGCGATCATAATAGGATGTCCTGTCTGTACCATGGCTATGTAGTTATCATCCTTGGTCTGTCAGTACCTCTTCACGTATGGGTGAAAGATTCCCGCTGTGATGTAAAACAATAATTCACTCACCGTTACTGCAACATTCAGCACTTTGAATGTTGTCGGGTTTGCTCCTGCACTAAACTGACAAGCCATGTATAAGTGAACAAATTGAAAAGGAAAGAAAAATGCATAAGCCAAAGTAGGAAGAGAAACGCTAGAGTTTAGTGTTTGTTTGGATTGGTTTCTCCAAGGTAAAAAAACCGACCTGACTTATCAGAATCCAATTTCCGGTATTGCAGTTGATCTTCCTAATCCCTTATGTAATTAGAATATGGCCTGGGGCTACATTACATGGTGTTGAAAGTTGTAGTTTGCTTTGATACAGTAGGATCCATTACACACATGTATATTAGTATACTGAGCCTCACAATAGCTGCATCAATATATGCACTGGGTATGTAGTATCATCACCTTCAACCCTTCGCTTATCAAATATAACATCATACATGTGACAGCGTTCACATCATATCTTGCATGTAGATCTGTGCTTTCATCAAGTATGTCATGTCTTAACAAACCTATATGAACTGCTTTGTTATTGTGTGATATTGAACAACCATTTTATATTCTTGACTTATAATGCTCAGATACTTATTATAATTTGATTGCTGTGCTGGTTGATTTAATCATTGCAGCGTAATAAAATATATCGTATGCAGCATACCTTCTGGTCTGCTCATTGCAATTCAAAAGACTTCATTAAGTATTTGCACAATTTTGCATGTGCTTGTACAATTTGAATGTGATGTATGCATTTTGCTTGTTGTATGAATTGGAAATAGCTAATTTATGAAACGGCTAATGCTTTGGTAAATTATTTTGTACTTTACAAATGTCAATAATTTTTGTATTATTTACAGAATTGAGAATTAAACCATGAAACTGATTTTTATTCATAATAAAGTTTGAAGCAAAAGCGCACTAGAGATGGATGGACTCTCACCAGATATGTTTTGCTTGTTGCAGGTCCCATTGACTTCAGTAACAAGCACATCCCCGGGAGTCACCCCGACCCACCCCCCTCAGGTCTACCCGTCCACCCAGATGTGCGCTTCAAGCACCTGCCTTTCTACGATGTCCTCGGTGAACTCATGAAACCGACTAGTCTAGGTATGGCCATGAACCAGCTTTGTTTATGACAACCCAGCCCTGAGTTTACGAAACTATTTGAGTACAATTTCATACTCAAGCTCAAGCTCAAATTTTATTTGTGAACAAAACCGTGAGCATCTGTAATCTCCAGAGGTCGGTACTTTTCGCTTCGTTACTCTTCTTGACAAGTGGAGTTCTAAAAATCATGCAGTTTCCATAAATTGCTAAACATTTGCTCGGGGGAGCATCTGTCTAGTAGTCGCATTTGGATGGAATATTCCCGTTAAGACGTAAAGCAATCACAATCATCTAACTACTGTATACTGTAATTTCACACACATTTTATCACATATAGGTGATTCCCGCTGAGACTTAAAACAATAATTCACTCACTCGCAAGAAATTAAAACAATTCATCGGTCTGTGAATTTCATTTTCATCCATCGCTGTAATGTTTTTTTTCTTATGTTCAACTTCAACACTTTTTTTTACAGTTCCAAAGAACAATGGGAGATTCCAAGAATCATTCTTCGTCTTTCACCTCACTCCACAGCAAGCACAAGACATTGCCATGTCACGGTAACACCAACATTATTTATCAGAGATACATGCAAGATGTTTTGTTTGGTAGTAAAGTTGTGACATCCCTCCTTTGACATTTTCATATTTCAGTATGCTGTGCAAATTTAACACGGTTCTATTTCCTCGATAGGCATATGTTATGTAATGTTTAGAAAACTCTAGTTTTTTTTAACACCTCATGAAAGCGTTTTACGTGGAACCCTTTTCTGAATCTGGGTATGACCTTGTCGCAATGGAAAGAGGCATGATATGGTTTTTCCTCAATGTAGTCCTTTACATTGGTATGGCAATTTTCTGCGGAAATCCACTGGTTTATTTGTCCAGGTGTTGACATGGCTTGAGGCGTCGGCCCACCAGACCACCGGTTTGTTTTCCGCTGAAACCACAATTGTCTGTCGCCATGCCTGTGGGTACATACAATATTGTTTTCTCACGTATCTGTACGTTTGTGATTCTAATTGCAGAGATTTCAGACCTGGTGCAAAATGTGAATACACAGTCCAAGTACAGCTCAGGTAAGTCAGAGTAGACATATTAATTTGTAAATATTTTGTGTCTTGTGTTTTGTGAACTTAATTTTTCGTCTTCAAAATTGATGGGGACATTTGATCCAGCGATAACACAATAGCCTATTATTATGTAGTAAGAATTCCAGCCCGATATGTTAACTACTTAATTAGAAATCTTCATATTTGTATAATCCCGAGTTGT
>JAUTBT010006056.1:0-26442 GCA_032361225.1 Lepetodrilus schrolli
GTTGTGTATTCCGTCTGGGTGCCTCAGTTGTGTTCCGTTTAGGTGCCTCAGTTGTGTGTTCCGTCTAGGTGCCTCAGTTGTGTTTTCCGTCTGGGTGCCTCAGTTGTGTGTTCCGTCTAGGTGCCTCAGTTGTGTATTCCGTCTGGGTGCCTCAGTTGTGTTCCGTTTAGGTGCCTCAGTTGTGTGTTCCGTCTAGGTGCCTCAGAAAAGTTCAAACTGTAGGAAACATTTCTGTTTGTTTTCTGACTTGTCAGGTACCTCATTCTGGATATTGCAGACAGTGTAACTGAAAACATCATCTGCCATTTTGGAAAGGTGAGAATTAACCCCCTGACTGCTGAAACAGATCATTTTTGCCCTAAAAATCTATAATTTCATGTGAGTGAGTGAGTTACTGTTTTACGTGGCAGCTGGAATCTTTCACTCATTTGTGATGATATTTGTGTAAGGAAATACTTGCACAGGTCAGAAATTCTTTGATTTATTAACAATTTTGCTTGTATTATTGTTGCGTATTGGTGAAAGATTCCCGCTGCGAAGTAAAACAATAATTCACTCACTCACTTTTATGGCATTGAAGTCATTCTTTAAAGAAACATGGCGTTATTTGTTTGTTTCCTGTGTTTCTTCAGCTGAAGATGTTCCTGGATGAGTGTTTTTCAAGTGGAGGACAGGCGTTGGTACACGGGAATGCTGGAATATCTCGCAGTGGCGCACTTGTCATTGCCTACGTCATGGAGAAGTTTGGACTCACATACAGGTATGCTCGTCCTCTACAACACAGGTCCAGTGACTGTTACTGGTCCTACTAACATTTTCTGGTGTTTTTTTTGGTCTGTCAGTACCAGGTTTACTGCAATATTCAGAGCTACAGTGATATAAGTGAAAGAGCCTTGAAAGCAGCTCTAAACCCCAATTTAAAAAACAGTACCAAAAAACAACATTTTCTATAGATCACTCAGATGCCAGAAATATCTTGCTTGTAATAATAATTTTAAAGGCATACAAACACTGTTTGTTCGACATATTTCATGGTCAAATGTATTTTCCCCTGAAAGTATGTATATTTGATTTGTCTACACAAGTATATTGGACAACATGCTACATTTTCCACATGTGCCACTAGTTTTGAGTATTTTCATATTTTTTTCATATTTTCCACACACAAAAAGTTTGAGAGATGAAAAATACAATATGTTAACAAACCATGATTGTTTGCCTTTATAATTGTAATTGCATTTATATAGCGCACAATTCACAGGAACAGTAAGTGGGTACGGTACGAAAGATCTAATTGTGTGTGTTGACTTCTTTCAGGGATGCCTTTGTCTATGTACAGCAGAGAAGGTTCTGTATCAGTCCCAATGAAGGCTTTGCACAACAGCTGATGGTGAGATATCTGTGTACCGTAATTTTAAATGTCTGCATAGGAAGTACAAAATGTTGCTTGTGGATCTCATTACTGTTTCTATGTGATATTGCTGAATTTATTTATTTTTTAAATAACAATGAAATTAACTGGTTAGCTTACAAATGTCCTAATATAATTCATGCTTGTTTATCAAGTATTCTTTGAATTCTTATAGTTGGTCTATTTTCATATTTTATTTAATTTTAATTTAATCTCGTGATAAATAAATACGAAACTGTGTTACTATGAAAAAATATGAAAATATTGAAAACCAGTGGCACATGCGGAAAATGTAGCTTGTTACACAATATACTTGTATTGACAAATCAAATGTACGTACTTTCAGGTAAACTATGTTTGACCATTTTAGGAGTGTTCTTGTCTGTTGGTATATTTGCAGGAGTACGAGCCAATCTATCGAGCCCGTCTCAGTGCATGCAGTAGTTCCACAGACACACGTGAGTTACAAAACGGCACAAAACATCAGCTGTCGACCCCAATGTTAACCCTATCCCTGCTGGAGAAAACCATACATTCCTATGAAAGTGATTACAATTATAATTGGGCGGATGGTAGCGCAGTGATAGAATGTTGGACTTCAGAGCCAAAGGTTCCAGGTTCAAATCCCGCCCTGGGAGCCCAGCATCAATGTTCGCGAAAGTTACATTTCTGACGCGATATTGATAGGATGCGATGTCTATAGAGTGGCAATGCAGTTTTCCTTGGTCTTGTTAGGGTGGGTTTCCTCTTTCCATAAACTGACAAGTCGTGATATAAGTGAAAGAATCTTGAAAGCGACTCTAAACCTCAAGTAAAAAAAACAAAAACTAAAAAGGCAACAAGGTGGTTAACAAGTACCCCAGACATGGTGATCTTGCATAATTTAAGTATTGTACTAACATGCTCCTAACATGTGGTCTATTTATCGCTGACATTGCATTGTTTTCTGCAGGGCTGTTGAAGCGGAAAGCTTGTCACGATGACGACGAGGAAGAGATGGACCGCAGTCGGACTTTCACAACGTGACGGTGGCCATTTTGAGTAGCACCGCATCAACACGCTCAGCTGTTATTTGACTGCCATTGGTCGTCCTGTGTGCATTGCGTCCAATGGACAGACTTGTCTCTAGCAGCAGAACATACTACTACAGAACTTACCACTACAGAATATACTCATACGGACAATGGCAATTTTATGTGGAAACATGCGCTGATTGTTTTCTCCAGGGGTTGATTTTCCCCCTCTGGATGTAGTTTGGAGACTGCAGTCCCCAGAGCCCTGGCTTGTTTTCAGTTGAAATGACAATTGTCTGTTGCCATGCCTACTCATATCATGGTCACAATTTAGTATCCATAGACGTTTTTGCAAAACAACGGAGCGAGATATCTTTTGAATTCCCAAACTTCGTCGTGGATGGAAGTATGTTTTAGGTATATCCATGAATTATATCCTGTAAGTAATGGTAAGTTCTTCCTTGGACATTCGTTAATTTAATCATTGTGATTTATGTTGTTGACTCCCTCTGTGGCGAAGATAACCAGAGATTTTCTAAAGAGCTGTGCCTGTTCCTAATCCAGCAGGCAGAGGGTTAATAGGGAACTTTAATGAAACACTGTGAACATTCATGATATAAAATTCCATCGCTAAAATACATTAATGGGTCAAAATGAAAAGCAGAATGTCATTGTGGCTTTCTGCTGTACCAATACTTGGAGAATGCAATTGGAGAGAAAAGCTATATTAAACATTGAGATTATGATTATTTTTTGGCATATGCCTTCTTTAACCCTGTCTATGCTGAAATTGGCTCAGGCTGGCTCTTTGGGGTATCTCCATCTGCCTCCAGTATGGAGAGAGTAAAAGATGTCAATGTATATTCATATAATAATGTTATCTCCACAAGTCTTCCATATTGGGCACAATGTTGAAAAACTTTGAAAGTATATCGATTTAGTGTTCTGTTGCTTCGGGTGCTAATAATCCACACAAGGGAGATAATTCTGTAGGTTTCTGTTACTGTAGGTTTCTTTGCTCTCAATAATTAACTATGCAGATGTTGTGCTTTGCTTTATGGGTCACATTTAGACTGTCAACTTGCACATTGTCAAATGCTGGAAATTGAATTTAAAATACTATATTTTTCTTATAATCATGGATTCAAAATTATGATTATAATTAAAATGAGAACAAAGTGAACAATCTGTAAAACAAGTTACTAAATTGGTGTGGCATAAATAATAATAATAATTATTAATAATAATAATAATAGTAATAATAATAAAAATTGGAAAAATATCAACAGAGAATGAAATATACTTATATTCAACACTGCATTCTGCCTGGACATTTTGCCAATACTGACGAGGCTTCTAATATGTTATTTCTGTGTACTTATATCTCAACCCCTGTAGTGCTACCATCGTTCAGTGGAATGCTGCTCTAAGTAATATTCTTATCTAGAACTTCTTTCTGAGGTTATTCAGATTATTAAATAGATTAGATGCAGCATTCAAACAGACAAGTCAAAGCTGGAATCATGTGTTCTAAACATAGACCAATCCAAGCTCGTGCTATTTAATGTGGGCAGGTATTCATGTCATGTCAACGATATAGGCAATTATTTAAAGTTAACAGGAGCCTTATGATTGGTTGACCTGTCTAATTATTCATCCATGTTTTCGTGGAGAAAAATTTGACTATTGGGATCACACACTCTCAGTCCACGAAGGCTTAACGATGTCGTTATGTTCACGATAGCTTTGTGATTCTGGCCCCGGGACCATTGAAGGATGTTGAGTAGTAGTGAAGTGGACCAGAGGACGAGTATATTTGAGTATGTTAGTCATGTACGTGATTGAATAAACAATTCTACGAGCATATTAATGGCAAGGGAGGTATAGTTTGATGCTTTATGTGGCTAAGTGTAATGGACAGTTATGAGTAGTAGAAATGTATTCACGGGCAAATATGAGTAGTTGTATGAATGTGTTGATGAATGAATGAATTGTCGAGTAATTGATTGTAATTTGTTGCTTAACGTCGCAGCAGGAATCTTTCACCCACGTGCAACGAGAATTGTTGAATACTCGTATGCCTTTGTTCTAATGAATGATTGAATTGACTTGTGAATGTGTTAATGAATGATTGGGTTAATGTATGTATGTGTTAGCGTGAATGATTTATATGATATATATGATATGATATGATATGGTATGATATGATATATATGATATATAATATATTATATGATGATATATGGTATGATATGATATGATAATATATGAAATGATATATTGATATATGATATGATTGATATATGATTGATACAATATGAAATAAAATATATATGAAATGATATGATATATGAAATGATATGATATGTGAATTTGAATGTATGACGATATTCATGAATGTATGAATAGTACACAGATGTGTTAATGAATGAATAGATGCAGTTGAATGTACAAGTCTTAATAGCGAGTGAAAAGCAGCAGTCAACAGACTTATGTTATTAGAAAGTGTCTAAGATATGACTACCACCCCTGCATTAATAATTAAAATTACACCCAGAAGTACCAATCAACATGAAGAGAAAGATTAAACCTCTGAGAAACATATACAAAGTATCAATTAATATGCAAGAGGCAGCATAATTGTTTTGTTATACATTTGTACTCGTTAAAAAAAAAGTAATAAAATTAATCAGCTAGCTTTTGCTGGATTATTAAATGTTACATTTCGTTCACAATAAGTGTTAATCTGTTTGTTTCAGCATTTTGTGTTGTTCACATTGGATTACTTTTGTAGTTATCTGATGCTGTTAGTGTCTAATGCTTTATCACTCTTCATGGAACTCTCGTAATCCAATGAGATCATAGTTCTCTTGATCCCGACATCCTGATCTCACATACCACAACAAGCCATCTCCTCACAAACAACACGTATGAAAACATTGGAATTCACTGTCGGAGCACATGAGAATTTTAATAATTTAAAAGCATCGATTATAGTTTCGTGATTGAAATTGTATTGAATTCTGTGTCCCTCTCTGGACCATTTAAATTTGTTTTCTTCTTTGTTTTCTGATATCTTTGGATTTAGCCAAATTATTCCTGTAAAGCTCCAATTTGTTCATTTAACAAAGCCTGTATGTGCTTTTTATTGCTGTCAAGTTGATTCAAGATAGCATCAAATTTCTTGTCTAAACATTGATGGCGGGCTTCTGGACCGGGATTTGAACCTGGAACCTTTGGCTCCAAAGTACGTTCTACCACTGCTACCACCTGCTCACCCGTTGGAGCATGAGGCTTGTCAAATGCATGAATAGGATGTTCTCATGTGGAAAATGTGTTGTATTTGTCATACATACATCAGAGGCCAGAGACCAATTGTAACCCCTGTACAAAAGAGCGTACCTCTAAGGTAACCATATTTACCATTTCATATGGGAGGGCCCATGTCGATTGTAGCTCTTCAAGTTGTTGTGAATGTGACTCTTGTAGCGCTATGATCATTCCATGGAATAGGATCAAGGGTACTACGTG
The DNA here is from genome assembly GCA_032361225.1 of Lepetodrilus schrolli. Classification (NCBI taxonomy): domain Eukaryota; kingdom Metazoa; phylum Mollusca; class Gastropoda; order Lepetellida; family Lepetodrilidae; genus Lepetodrilus; species Lepetodrilus schrolli. The sequence goes on from JAUTBT010006056.1 coordinate 5,956, forward strand.
AATATGTGAAATCTAGTATTCACTTGTGAATATTGAAGGAGTGGGTAGAGGTTAAAGCATGCAGTCATCCAAACAGCATTTCGTTTCATAAAACTACTATGTTTATTCATGCGCTTTCATTCATTCATTGTTGTTTTTTCCCAGTTTATTAAAATAATATTTCTCTTTAATTGTTGCTATTGTATTTTCTGTGAACTAATTACAGCTGGGCAGTTATTATTGATAGCTGTGTGGACAGAAGACGAGGCGACTTGAAATGTCCGTCGAGCAATATGTCAGACATGCAAACTGACGACAACATAATGGCTTTCCATAGTTTTGATGGTGACCTTGACCTTTTCCTGCTAGAGATGACCAGAAAAACTCTCACAATATTATCTGCAGGATATCACCAAATTTATTCAAAAGCAGATGTTTGGTGAATAGAAAATAGGAAAGATACTTTCCTGTTCAAGGCAGACATTAGAATTGCTGTAACTCAATATGTGTGGATGGCTATCACAAAGTCCAAGTGAATCTCGGGAACTTTTATAAAAAATAAATTCAAATGTTATAATTTTATCCAGACGAGCACATTTTGGGATATCAAATAAAATTTTCAATGCAAAAATAATTGAGCATTGATTATAAGAATACATATTCGTTATGTTTTCTTCTAAATAATAATCTAATAATCTTAAAATACTTGTACATGTATATGTAATCACTTCTTGATTAGTATGAAATTTAACATTAAAATAGTTTGCATAATTTCGATTACAATTATGGTCACAGTATTGCGGATACGATGTATATAAATATCTGACCAATTAAAACGTCAGTCCCTGAACATATGAAACTTTTTGAGTCCGATTTCATGCTCAAATCCATTATGTTCACAAATCCCCACATACAATTTGAGCTTGAGCATGAAATAGTACTCGACGGTTTCGTAATCTTGGGGCCAGATGGCATATTTAACCGAGAGTATTAATTTTTATGTATCTACATGTAGATGCTGTGATAGAAAATAATAATTTACTACATTATTATTTACACTAAAGTTTACACTACATCCTCGGTAATATGAAACATGTCAGTCTGTAATCTCGTCGTACAATCTCACTATCTGAAGAATATCAAATGGACAAAAGGGGAGGAAAAAGACCTGGGTACGCCTGTACGAAACTGCGTAACTAAGGTAACGTAACTACCTTAGTAACCGTTGTCCTGCACAGTTACTATCGTAGATAGAGTTATGCTGTTAGTAAAGCAGGGCCCAGACCCCACATTTTTCATGCTCAACTCGCATGTTGTGCTCAAATTCCAATGGATTTCTTATAGTTGAGCATGAAATCGTACTCGATAAAGTTTCTGGACCTCTGGTCCTGGCTCTTGTTCTACAGAACGATCGTAATGCTACAGAGTCATTACTCCTATACATGTACCCATATAGTAAATTACAACTCTTGAAGCTCTACAGTCATTTTGTAGAATCGGATCCTGGTGTGGACAGAAAATCCATACCACCCACCATCCTTCATACCACCACCGTCGATATCACAAATAAATGTACACGTTCATTTTTACTAAAAGCTATTAAAAAAAAAAAAAGGATGTCCACCATTGGACCAAAATAATCTCAAATAAATCTTGCCAGGAATGCTACACAATTCTGGATAAGTCTGCAAATAAATGTAGCTTACAAATGCTGAACGTGTGAAAGACAAGGTATTTACAATCGTAGCACAGGCAAAATGATTGTTTTACTGTTTCGTGGCTTTGCTTCGAACTATATGCTACAAAGTACCTACAACAGCCGATAATATTGAGATATTGCCCTGAATACATAAATATATCTACTCATAATTGGGAATAATTTGAAAAAAAAAGGTTTTAACATTCATAAAATTTCAATATCAATCTTTAGTATTTAGTTCTTCTCGAACATTTTGTTCTCTCCAATTAAGCACATTGGTTTAGAATAATGTGATAATACTATTCTAATTATGAAAATATTCAAAAATATTTTACAAACAATATTCAATTGTATAATATGAAACCCATTATTTTACATGTTTGTAGTCATGGGAATAAATGTTTTCAAAATAGCAAAATAGCGAAAAATGGAAATTAGCAACAACTAATTGGCAAAACCCATGAGTAACGGCTGGTTCTAGTAGCCTACAAATGGAATTCAAAATCAGAATGATATCAAATAACAAATTGAAAGTGAAATTTGAATATCCTATCTTATATAATGATTAAGAATGTGTGTAAACTTAAATTGTAAAAATACCTATTCGTTACCTTCAAATATATGCATAAGTATTAAAATTAATCCATTCCATTATTAAAATGTTCAAATATAAATCTTTTCATTATCTTTTCATAAATTCATGATAATATATTAAAACAATTAATTTGTTATTCTAGAAATAAAAGGATATACTGTATAATTCATGGACAGTATCTTGGATGAACAAGCACAGTTATATCACAACCATCCTTCACTATCGACAACCATTTTAGAATATCTATCATACATCGACAAGACTGAATATTAGATTGCTTCCATATTGAATCTCACAGTAATTCCACAAAGACATCAAGGTAGATAATCCTGGTAATATGAATCTTTCCAGTACAACGACCGCTAAATTACAAGGCATCAGTGTCCATTTTGCCTACATTTGCGATATTTTCTTCGTACATTGTCCACTTCGTTTTCATTCCTAATAAGGCATGGTTCACATTCAAAATTTCACATACTGTAGGATCTTCAAAAGCTTCCATTTCTCTGCTTAACCCGTGTATGTGTATTTGTCGATGTAAACAGAAAACATTCTGGGGAGGCGAACCTCTGCCGATCGCCGATCTTTACGAAATGTCATAGCGAACATTCACAAAATGTCGTAATTCTCAAACATCACAGTGGGCAGTCGCTCGGCAACCAATGCCCATATCACTGAATAAACTGTCATCTCATTAGCCCAAGTTGTCAGCCTGTCCACCATTCATGAGGTACTGTGTTTGGATGTCTCGAAGATTCCTTTCCTGAAGAAGGGGTCAAATTCCCAGAGAACGTGTCGCGTGATGTGTTTGTTCATTGTCGGATGCAGCGGTGTTTTCGGAGATCTCATGCTGATCTCGATCAGGTTCTTCAAGTATTGCTGCAAAACAAATTGGGCAACAAATTATAGACAACTGCCATTTAAAATTGTATTTACACCATTGACAGGTGAATGAATGATTATGGAGTTTAATGTTGTTGTGGTAATCTTTCACACATTTGCAATGGCTTGCCAATCAGGGTCGTGTTCAACAGAATGATAATAGCACTATAAGTCGTAACTCCCTATATACGCCAGCTTTACAGTTTCTCATGAAAGTTGACAAAATGTCAAAATTAAGTTTTTCAAATATTGCTGTGAAATAGGAATTTCCACTATTAATAAAATAAGAAACAACTTTCATTGACCAGTGAGATCTTTTGCTGATGCGCCATATATCGGCCAATCAAATTGTATTACAATGAAGATGCAATATTAATGTACATTGCACTCTGGCAATACCGGCACTCGTTGGGACCAAGATAATATGCCGGTTTTGAAAGACTGCCGCTTTATTCAACTAATGCAAAATGCAATGTCGCTGGCCGGGACTTTGAAATTATGCCGATATACGTGGATTGCCAGAGTGCACCGTATATTAATGTTCAGTTATCTTTTTTCCTCCCGTGTCATTTGTGAGTGAATCACTACACAAATGACCGATTGATAATTGAGTGAGTGACTGAGTTATTTATCGTTTTTACGTTGCAGCAGGAATCTTTCTCCCAAAGACGATGAGATTGATAATGGAAGGAAGAGACGTAACTCATGACTGACTTGTATCAATTCCATTTCCAGCACTCACCTCTAGAAGAGTTCGTCTTTCTGCTACAGTTTTCTCCGATTTGCTGAACACCCTCTTTGGAGGAAACACGAGAATGCTGGTCTGAGGAGATAGAAAAATATCAAAAGTTTTACATCAGTCAATTGTAAATATCTTGGCTTTGAAGTAATATGAGAGAATCCTCTGCTGCACATGCCAAATAGTCATCTCACCTTGCTTCACAATGACTAAAAATAATGATTTTCCCATTATCCAACTACCACAAATATGAAGCAGAGTAATCTCCTCATATCTAACAAGTATGACCAAAATAGAGTTATCTCCCCATGTTTTAAGGACACCACTCACCTCAGGGTACTTTTTCTTCATGGTCTGATGAAGATCTCGAAAGCGATTGTATCGTCTGTATATCGTCCAACTGTCTTCACCGATGGAGACCTGCACAATGAACAAATATCACATCAGTTTCCATTTCTACTGTCAACTAACTTCATGCTTTAACGCAACAATTCACAGCTTCAAAATTAACTCTGTAACGATTTGACTGCCAGGCTTTGATAGCTTTGTGCTAAGAGTTTTGGAAGTCTTAAAAAGGCAAATTTGGGACTATTGGTCATAAGATTTTCATTGAATTAGTGCATTGCATAGCAGTGGGAATATTTCACACAAATGTAACAAACTTTATAAGAATATGCATGACTGAAGATAGTATAAAGTCAGTCAAGGAGTTATATGTTATTGTACATAGTAGTGAACACAATGGCATTATATATGTAAATTACACAAAATTACATTACTTTAGTGATGTTGGTTGGTTGATTTGGGTTTAAAAGCCACTTTCCAGATTTTTTCACTCACATCATGGCTTGCATGCATATGTATTTCTTGTACTAGCCTGGATTTTGACCAGTATTTATAGTGCTAGCTCACTTTGAGGTATATCATGCCGCAGATAGAACATGAATACCCCACTCAGACACAGTATACTGACTCTGAGCCGACCCAATCCTTGCTTTACCCCTTTAATGCTGAATGCTAAGCAGGGGAACAACAAGTACTATCATTTAACGTCTTTTGGTATAACACGACCAGGGATCGAACCCGCGACCTTCCGCAATCCGGGCCGACGCTCTAACCATTACAGAAAGGCTACATAACAGTTATTGTTCTAACGATATCAAGGCAGGTGGTAGCACAATGGTAGAACGTTTGGGATTTGGAGATTTAAGGTCACAGGAGCCGGGCATCAATTTTCGCGAAAGTTATCTTTCTGACATGATCGTGATAGGATGCACTGTCTGTACCATGAGTGAGTGATTGATTATGGAGTTTAACATCACTGCAGGAATCTTTCACCCATTTGCAACGATCTGTACCATGGCAATGCAGTTATCATCCTTGGTGTGTCAGTACTGCAAGTTTACTGCAACATTCAGTGCTACGGATGCTGCAAGTTACCTCCTGTCCTAAACTGACAAGTCTTGATATAAGTGAAACAAACTTGATAGCAGCTCAAAATACCAATTCAAAAATAAAATAACAAAATCTAAAGATAACAGGACAAAGGGTCAGAAATAGTGGCACATAATTATTGCTCTCTGTTAAAGTATTTCATGTCAGAGATGACTGCTTGATTCTTAAAGGCAACACCACACCAAAAACAAATGAAGGGCTATGTGCCCAAACCATCTAAGTCAGACTAATGTTGTTTTGGAATATTGGTACCAGTAGAAAGTGCATCTCATTCTGTATCCATCAGTATAAGCAGTTTATGTATGCGATGATTACTTCGTGAGATATAGCCCCTTTAAAATATGGTTTTGTGTACGTTGTATATCAACGAAAATCATGTTTTTTGGCTCAGCCTGAAAACTTGCAAAAAGTGACTTAGGTGGTTTTGGCACATAGTCCTTCAGATACAAAAACATCAGAAATTGTTTCACAGAATGTCATATATACGTTGATCCTCGACTGACCACAAATACAAGTAAATGTACACAGCAAATCCTCGGTTTAGTTCACAGAATTTCAAATCCTTTGATAGGTTTTGGTTTTGTGAGACATGTTGCCCTCTTGACATGTTTTTGCAGTGCCATTGGACTCTTAAAGTTACCGCCACACAGGTCACAAACACACGGGTCATCGTCAGTGTGAACAGACCGTACATGCCTCACAATACAGGCCTTCCTAATGGTCTTGTAGTCGCACAACGAACACTCAAACTCCTCGACTGCGGTGCCATGAATCATCATGTGACTACGCAGTGCCTGTATCGTTCCGAAGTGCTTGAGGCACGATTCGTGCTGACAGGAATGTGGCTTGGTATGTGAGAGTTGATGCCGATGTAGCTTACTCTTTTCATTGAATTCCTTCGAACACTTGTCGCACTTGTACATCTTTGTGTCGTTATGATCTTTCACATGACTCCTCATCCCACGAAAAGAGTTGAACACTTTCCCGCAAATTTTACACCTGCCCACGCCTACCATTCTATGTACCCTGTTGACATGCTCTATCAGCAAGTGGCTGTTCAGAAACTTCTGGTCGCATGTTTGACATTTGAAGTGGAAATCCTTGTTGTGGCGTCGCGTGTGGACTCGTAGAGTCGTCTTTGACGTCAAGATCTTGCTGCAAATGTTGCATTGAAATGAAGATGTGGCATTTTGCGAATCAGATTCGACTAGATTCTGTGAAACTGTTGAAGAAGACTGAATTGCATCAAGAGTTTTCAGACAAGACTGTAATGTGGTTTCTGAAGATGTAGCATTCTGTGAATCGGATTCAACTAAATTCTGTGAAACTGTCGAAGACTGAATTGCATGAAGAGTTTTCAGACAAGATTCTAATGTGGGTTCTGAAGATGTATCGTTCTGCAATTCAGATTCAAGTAGATCCTGTGACACTGTCGAAGAAGACTGAATCACACCACCACTGTTCAGACAAGACTTTAAGGTAGTTTGTGAAGAACTATCTGAATTTTCTATAAAAAAAAAAAAAAGAAGTGAAATAAATTTAACATCATGCAATAGTCATACACACTCTTTGTAGTATGCAAATCGTTCAATGCATTTAACATTTGTAAACGAAAACATTAACTTTTTTTTTAAAGGCATACAATCACAGCTATATTTTCGATGGAATTGGAGCTAAAAATTGTAAAGCATATTAACTTGGTATACGTATCATCATTTTTGTATCATCAAAACTTGTTTCACTGCATTACCACAGCGGGAAAAAACTCACTACATCCATTGACAACTGGACAATGTCAACTTAAGTGGAAAATTTAATATTAGTAGTTTTGACGTTTTTAATATTCTGACGTAACATGAAAAATTCAACGTTATTATAGGCTTGCCAACAAAACCAAACCAAATTTTTAATGAGAACAGAAGATGTGTGCCATATCTTCTAGAGGTAAATACGGCATAAACAAATACAACATATCGGCATGTTTTTGCTAGTAAATTGGCCAACATATTTGGTTCATTGAAATGAGGCTTCAATATAATATCACACAACTAGAAGCCAGCCATGGCTAGCTGTTGAATGAAAACAAAACGCTGAGTATATCTAGCCCTAATTCTAAAACTGTAAGCGATAAATGCTTCAATAATGCAAAACAAAAATTAAAATACCTTTTGAATTTAGATATCCATGCGTATCAGTATTGTTTTCTTGACCTCAATTTATCGACTTGAGGATTCAAATGACCAATACAACGATATTTCTACAGATCCGCACATCATTAAACAGTAAACAGTCAATGAGCCATTGCTTCACCTTGTTTATGGTGAAATGGAAGTTGCACGTATGTAATGGCATAGAATTATAGACTGTCAAACTTGGTGATCCATTACAGAAAGAAGAAAAATCAATATTTGATACTGCGCTATTTGAGGTATTAATCCAGCATCATCTATTCAGATTTATGAACATGGTCTGTATGGTAATTCAACGATGATCTCCACTTGAAGGATTTGTTACACAAAGAGCATGTGAAAAGTCGACCTTGATGCACACTCTTCATGTGATCACATAGGTAGGTATTTACGACATTGGTGTTGCATTCGTCACATTTCACGGTCTGTGCATTATTAGATTGACAATCAGTTTTTAGATGTCGGTTGAGGCTTTTCCGTGAAGTATATGCTTTCTTGCAATGCTTGCAGACCTCGGATTTAATACCATCATGATGATTAACATGAGCTCGAAAATCCCAGACTTGATTAAACTTCTTTCCACATTTTGAGCAGTTGAATCTCCAATTGTTCTTATGCTTGCTTTCAGAATGAAGTTTCAGTCCATACCTGGACTGAAACGCCTTGTCACAACTGTCGCAAGTGAACATATCTTTGGGATTTCTGACCTTTCGTGGTGTACTGGCAGTAGCACCGGGCTTGTTGGATGCAACGAACGATTCATCGACTTGTTCTATTTCCGTCGCTGAAACTGCATCAATAAGATATAATTAACTATGCACTTCGGACGTGATTTGGTGGGTATACATCATAATAACAACTGATCATGTCGTTGAATCTATTTACGCAACATCAACAATGACGACAGTACAACTACCACGACTACCAGTACGGCGGACACAGAATCAATATTGGCAAGTCCCTTAACTGTCGTATGATGGAACTCCCATGGTGGCGTAATTTTTAGTTTGGATGTTTTATAATAATATTTAGAAAATAATTGTAATTAAATATCTATATTTATCAGTTTATCTAACTTCAATAAGATTCACATGTTACCGTAAATAAACATTTCAAAAGTGAAATTCGCAAGATTGGTGTTTATTGTAATGGTGTTTATTTATAATAAACAATTGATATACCGTAGTAGTTTACATTAATTGTTGTTTTGGAAATATATACTTCAAATATTTATGTAATTTAGAGCAAAATGAACTGTGTGAAAATAGTGAACATCGCTTCAAATCAAAACATATTTTTTGGCAAAATCAATTCAAATGCGTAATATATTCCTCACAGAGTACTTCATAATCAAGAACAATAATATTTATAATCATTATTAATACTTTTGTTATGTTGGGATAGAAGAATAGTTGTTAATAAGTATTTATTTACAGTGAGGTCCGCATGGACCACCAACCAGGGATTAATATTGGCACTAGTCCTGTACCCCGAGCCAAACTGCTCAATGCTGAAGGTATCCTGAGGACTATATGTTATTATTATGAGGACTAGTGATGAAAACTGTTAGTGTTAACCCCTGCCATCGATGGGCTGGCGGTATGCATGTTCCTTACGGCATAACTTTGTAAAAATACAATATTTTAATCAATTTATATAATCTAGTGTAGAATGTTTCAAAATTAGTAGTTAACAGGTTGCAATTAACTTATTGCACAAGTCATTAAACATATAGAAATGCAGCAAACAATTCCAACCAAAATTCAACTAATGTTGTATTTTTACCTCTAGAAAATCTCATTAAAAATCATATCAGAAAGTGGCACTCAGATATTTAGACATTTGGTATGATGCGACGGGGAAATGGAACCTGCGACCTTCCGCACTTCGGGCCGATGCTCTAACATTATGCCATGGTGAGTACAGCGGTTACCTATGGTAGATGTATTCAATGATAATTCATAATCATGTGATGCTATATGCTGTGCACCACATCTGATTGCATACCTATGACACTGGTACCAACATGCTACCATTCATAGCATGGCTAGGTTTTAGCATGTTAACATGGTCATATGAAACTGAAATTTATAATAGATCTGTCTCAGTATATGTTGATTTATATCACATTCAACAATTCAAAGACCGTCTTTCCCATGTAATTTCGTAAAAGTCAAATAGCATAACTTTGTAAGTAGCTGTCTCTAAGATCTGATCAACATAATTCATGATACATCAATGATCAGATTCAATAAAACCAATTAGCAATGTTTACTAAAACAGTATTGCTACTTATTGTTCTGAGAGTAATCGTATTAATTATCACGATTATCTGATTATCGGATGATGAAAAACAAAATGTTCTACCATATTTTTAAATAAACATTGTCTACAAATGTACCTTTGTTTACAAGCATACAATCACAGATATCAGCAACTGTTTTTGACTGTATTGAATGTAAAAATGCATAATGCATTCACTATGTTTTTATTGTATAAATACAACCATCGCTTCCCTACCTAAAAAATCTGTTCACATTCACCAATCTACAGAACACGTATTTTGAAAATGCAGCATATCTAGAGTTACTTCGTGTTTAATAAACTTCTACATGTCAACGCAAGGTATAGTCCAATTGCAATCTCCTCATGTATAGTAAAGTGAAATACCTTGAGGATGCACCTATTGAGAAGGTTGGAATTTCCGGAATTCACTGCACTTGTTTCATTGAAAAATTACTGATCATCTAAATAATAATAAATATAGCTACTCTCACCAAATTCAATTAAGTGTGAAAACATGTCATCAAAGTTACCAGTGTGAGGAATGTGTAGCTGGTTGATGAAAGAAATTGTGTAAACAAATCAAGTTCCATGTATACTCAACAAAATAAATTAAGGGCCTGCAGATATTTTGTAGGGAAGCTTTCAACTAAATATCGGAACTCAGTTTGAGGAATCTGATGGTATTCTTTTTTCAATTTGATGAGTACCTGTAGGCCTTTGGAAAGTCTTTGTTGTTAAAATAATATAACGCAAAATCCCAAAAGGCTACTGGCCGTTAATTAATTGTGTTGAGTATTTTAAGGTAAATTTTTTTCTAACCATTCCGAGGTCTACCATATGAAATAGCACTGCTGCAATGAAATCCGATTGAATGCACTTGACACTTGATGAGTTTGCACACCAATATTGAGAAAAGCAATAACATTGAGAAAAGCAATATTATTCGATGAGTTTATGCACTAAAACATTTCAATAAAGCAATCAGTATTAGATGATATGCAGGCAACACATACACAAACATCATGTTAGAAACAAAATATCTAGCTGATTTTGATTTAAACAGTTTATTAGTCAGAAAAGGATTGGAAAAAAGTTACTAAAACTGCTTCTGTGTATTCACACAAGTAATGTGCATATATAAAATATATCATAAAATAATTAAGAACTAATTACAGAAATAAAGACAACAAGACAGTAAGATACATAGAGATATGTAAATACGTAGTAATATTTCAGGACATAAATAAATGTGTACGAGTTGTTAATAGGATTGTTATTTCTAAAACATTTGGATTTTCTCATAAAAGTACGAACAACATAGAAGATAGTCATGGTAACATATGATTAAAGTCTGAACACTGTAAATCAGGAAATTAATGCGTCCCTAATTTAATGCGACCTCAAGAATTTTGACATAAATGCGACAACAATTAAGTGCGATCGACCAGGCCTCTATTCATGTTTTTTCCCAGACGTACCTTTCATTATTTTCCATAATGAAATTACTTTCAAATGTGCACATATCAGTTCATTATTTTAATACCATATTCATCCATCAGTGTTATTATCATTAACTGATAGGCGGCTCTTCAATGTCATTACCACTGTTAGATATAATCCCAGATTACGTCATGTTTTTGCACGAATGAAGTGTTAGAATAACACCATGCGGCACTTCTAACGACGGCGCTACTGAATATCCAGTCTAGTATGATAATACGCTACTTTCCTAAAAACAACTTATTACTTATAAATGTGGTTTATAAAACATGGTTATTTCCCTTCAAATAAATTTTTGCATAGAGGGGATTAATCGGATTAGACTAATAAGAGAACTAGTGATGGATGTGTTTGCGGCGCATAGATGTGAACGTTTTCTGGAGTTATTACGTAAGCGACACTTCGAAATCCGATTCGTTCCTGCCAGATGTACAGGGGAGTGTAGTGAAGTGTAGTGCAGCCTCAACGCAGCGCTGTAGTGTGCAAGCTACCTACCCCATGTCCGGCCACATCCATGAGGATAGCGAACGTGGAGAGATGGGAACACGAGCATACGACCACATCACGGTCATCCTTCATGTACTTGTCGATGGTCAGACAGCCTTCAGTGGTCCAGGAGCCTTGGCTATAACACACGGTCGGACATTAGTGGGAGATTGGCACAATAGGTAGCGGGGCAGCAGGGAGTATAGGAGGGGAGCAGGGAGCAATCGATATTTTCACAATATCCACGCAAGCCCACACATTAGCAGAGCCGTCAGGGGGCTAATTAGGGTGGCGTACAGCTGTCAGTGGGCTAATTCGGGTGGTGTACAGCTGTCAGGGGGCTAATTAGGGTGGCGTACATCTGACTGTGGAGATCCATGAAAACAAAGAGATGAATGACTCCCAGGCTCTTAACGCGGTTAATAATTTATGGAATTAAAAAATTATATATATATATATACAAATAGGTATCAGCAAATGTGTTAAATATTTTACTCAAGCCGAGCCCGGGCTACTTGATAAATCGTGGCTAATTAGCCCACTGACTGCTCTGCTCATGCATGGTCTTGCGCTGCAAACAATGTGACACCAACTAGTGGAAGCTGTTGAAATTACATGTTTTAAAAAGGGGACGTTCCTTTCACCGCAGTACAGTGTTCGGAGTACTGCTGTGCCAAATGAACGAAACCACACACTGTCCATTACCCATGCAGTCTGCTTTCGCTAGCAAGGTTGTGCAAACCACACAGGGGTAGTACAGTGATGTCACACAACCAATGGCACTAAATACCACCACCTTGCTGGCTTGAGATGTGTGAGCACCATTCCTTGCACTCAGTACAGACAGGACAGATTAAACAGTTGAAAGGAACGTCCCCATAGTGTGTTACAATGTAGGTGACTGACCTTTCAGGGTTGTGTTTCCACCGAACACACTGAGGGCGAGTTCTGTTGGAGGCTGTAAGGAGCCTGAGAGTGATGTTAATTGGAGATGGGATGGATCCAGTGACAATCTTGCCGTCATCCACCATCACCACGGTTACCACCGGACTGTTTATTTCCATGAGAATACCGCCCAACATGCTAAATAGAAGTCCATTGAACATGAGCATGAAATTAACTGATTTCTTAACAAATGTTATTTTCATTTATTTTCTTATTTGCAAATAGTATATTTTAAGATTGTCTCCTCACCTGACTGATGGGTCGTATTGTGTGGGCAGGATGTGCCCGAGGGTCCTGTACAGGATATAACCCACATAGGCCTTGTGGGCAGCACCGGTCTTCTTCGCATCTACAACAGTCATTTGTAGACATGTTTACACTTGACAATCAAAGACAACATTTGTAGACATGTTTACACTTGACAATCAAAGACAACATTTGTAGACAACATTTGTAGACATGTTTACACTTGACAAACAAAGACAACATTTGTAGACATGTTTACACTTGACAAACAAAGACAACATGAGCCAGAATAATCATAATTGTGACTAATCCATATCTGTAATACATTAACACAATGTACCAGGAGCATATAAAAGTATTGCGACACGTATTGCTTAAATATTATATTGCAGAATAACATCGCATCTAAACTTACCAGTTGAAACCAGTTTAAATATGGACATCGGAACTCCTATCCTGGAAGTGTCATCAAACGTCCCCTTTTTCTGAATATGGTCATATTTGGGGATGTTTCTGTTTCCACTTTTCGTCTTGTCAACCCAGTCCACACCCAAAACTGCAAGCAAGTCATCATTTGATCAATCCATTTTATTTCAGGTACCCACCCATATTTTCTCTCTGATACCTACCCATATTTCCCATCCAATACCAACCCATATTTCCTGTCTGGTACTTACCCATATTTCCCGTCTGGTACCTACCCATATTTTCAGTCTGATACCTACCCATATTTCCCATCCAATACCAACCCATATTTCCTGTCTGGTACCAACCCATATTTCCTGTCTGATACCAATCCATATTTCCCATCCGATACCAACCCATATTTCCTGTCTGGTACCCACCCATATTTTCCGATATTGCATCGAACGCTGGGGTCTTGGTGGAGGCAAAGTTAGTTGCCAGGGTACCGACGTACGTCTCCAGGAGGAGGAGCAGTTGAGGTGTGCCACGCCACCTGGTGTTCACTTGTGTCCAGTAGATATTGTAGTCCGGTGCTGTCACATCGCTCAATGCCATCACCATTTGCTGTAACCATGACAATAGGCTTATATGCTGTCAGAGATTCCAACAGTCTCTGTTAATACTTGAAATGTGTGCAAAATGTATTAACCAAAGAAAAATAGGTTGTATGTCCTACTGTTAGTTTACTACATGTTATAATATTCTACAATGATGGATTCGCAGACTTCACTCGAATTGTTCTCAGATGGCAAATAGTAGCAAAATAAGCAGTGTGGGAGGTTTTAACAATACAAAGGTCAAGGGTCAAGTATTTAACACCAACCTCTGACCTCTGAAACATCTCACCTGAACGTATGATCCGTGCTGTTCACTGGTGAGACTCAAACCAGTCAGATTGTTCTCGTACTTCAGTAGCTCGACGATGGTGTGGTACGTGGTGGAGATGTCACCGCCGTACATCGGCCGTGTGGTGTTCGTGGCATTCCGAAGACTATCAATGGTCGTCTTGGCAACAAATGTGTTAATGCCCATCCTTAGCTGGCCTAACTGTAAAACGTAAGATCATTTTGTTAGGATTATTCATTGTGTCACAGCTTGTTTGTGTCACAGCTTGTTTGTGTCACAGCTGACATATGTTTGTATCACAGCTGACAGATGTTTGTCACAGCTGACATACATTTGTGTCACAGCTGACATGTTTGTGTCACAGCTGACATATGTTTGTCACAGCTGACATATGTTTGTCACAGCTGACATACATGTGTGTCACAGCTGACATGTTTGTGTCACAGCTGACATGTTTGTGTCACAGCTGATGTGTTTGTGTCACAGCTGACATATGTTTGTGTCAAAGCTGACATATGTTTGTCACAGCTTACATACATTTGTGTCACAGCTGACATGTTTGTGTCACAGCTGATATATGTCTGTGTCACAGCTGACACATGTTTGTGTCAAAGCTGACATATGTTTGTGTCACAGCTGACATGTTTTGTATGCTCATGCCCTACTTGTGCTCGGCTGGATTTCTATCAAACCCATGTCAACCATTCCTTGTTTTACAATTGTAACGTTACGAGAATCGAAGTGTTACGAGAGTCATAATGATACAAGAGTCGTAACTCCTGTATATTGACATGGAGTTGCTAAGGAGTTACAACTCTCGTATCGCTACGATTGTTCTGTGAAACGAGGGCCAGACAAATAATTATGCAGATATCTAATAAACTGTCAATGAGTGATTACGGAGTTTAACGTCGCTGCGGGAATCTTTAACCCCAAAACTGTCAATGACCCACACAACAAATTTACCTGGTCACGCAGCTTGGTGAAGTTAACACTCGTACAGTTAAACAGGTCGGGGGTCAACCAACTGTCGGTTTCTGTACACCTCCGAATAGCATCACCTAGAAAATAGAAACTCTGTCAGATCTGGAGAACTTACTGGATATAATTATGTGAAGTGAGCTTTACACAGCTATTTGCTTCAACAATCGTAGTGTACATTCTAATTTCTGTTAGATTCTGGATATAATGACAATGATTGTCATATGTTATGACATACTCACTGATTTAAGTTGTATATCAGATTAAAATTAGAATCCATAATGACACTTTTATTAAATCAGCACGTCAAAGTCAACATTAAACTGTAATCATCTACGTCGCTGTCCTTGGTTATATCTATTACAGCCCTTAGTCTTATATATATATAAAACAACTTTATATTAAATTGGGTTTTATAGCCGCTTTCAAGATTCTTTTACTCATATTACGGCTTGTCAGCTTAGGGCATGAGGAAACCTGCAACAACAGTAGCGCTGAATGTTGACAGCACATCCTATCATCAAAACATTCATTAGTCGTCCCTACAGCAGTCCTTGATCATACCTACAGCAGTCCCTAGCCATACCTGTAGCAGTCCCTGGACAGTCAGTCACCGATATATCTCCGAGAGCCACAGGATCCCACCAAATGCCGCTGGCGTGGTTTCGTGGACACGTGTCATACACAACTACAACAAAAGTACGCTCTGCAGTCAGCCAAATAAAACATAGCAGCTATACCTTGATCATGGAGCTCTAACCCAAAGGAGAAATGCTTCACTCAATGGGCGTCACTTGCTCTAGGAGATAAGTATTGTCAATTCCATTTCTAGTGCCATTGATTGCAAAACTATCTGGTAGTATATTTACTTTCTAGTTTCACTATTAACCCTTTTGACTGCGGTTATAACAAAGCTCACAAACTCTTCAACACATTCTCTTACCTTGGCACCGACCGTCGTAGATCTCGGCAAAAATACTTGGACATTGATCACATCGTCTGCCCACAATGCCGGGGCGACAGCGACATTGACCGGAGACAGGGTGACAGGTGACACTGGTACCCTTCTGGTAACTGGTACCCTTCTGGTAACAGTTGCACGGATAACAGACATCGCCCCCTATTGGCTGGTAGTGATTGGTCTGAGTTCAAAGAATAATGCATGTTAAAAATACACAACAAGAAAAGCATTACTATTATATATAACACATGGCACACTTGGGTATCACCTGTAGGTAAAAAGGTAAAACGCATAGATTGTGTCGACAGTACAAAAATATGCCATATTTACTTATATAATACATTCATTTGAATTTTGAAGATCCAAAATTTGTTTATGAAAAATCAATTTTTTCTATGAAAAATCGAAAAAGGATTGTATTTTTATGAAAAATCTTTCTTTTTTTAAGGATAAATCAAGAGCCCTCAAATATACGTAAATAATTAACTTAATTCATACAGAATTAACCATTTACCTTGCAGAGGCACTCTCCTGTTGTCTTGTTGCAGGTGGAGTTAAAGCCCTGTTGTTCTGCACAGTTACACGGACCACAGACTGGGTACCCATACCAGGACGCAGGACACGTGACCGGCGCGATCACCTCGCAGTAATCTCCCCTTTGCCGTGCTCCACATTGACACCAGTAGTTGTCGCGACTGGCACTCGGGAGTCGACATGTCGAGTGGTTCTGGCAGGGATTGGCACTGGAGCAGACTTCTTTACACTGCGGCCCGATGGAACCTGTGATGAGATGTGATGAGATGTGATGAGGTGGTCAGCAATCTAGTCACAATATCTCGGCATTCACAGCAGTACCTCTGACCTCGACCTTGACTTTCACAACATCATCTCCGACCTTATCGTTCACAACATTATCTCAGACCTCTTCTCTCACAGTATCGCAGACCTCGACATTCACAACATTACCTCCAACCTCGACTCGACATTCACAGTATCTCCAACCTCGACAATATCTCGGACCTCATCTTTCACCACAAATTCTCAACATATCTCAAACCACGACATTCAGAACATTATCTCAGACCTCAACATTCACAACAATATCTTCGACTTTCATTACTATCACTATAATGCCCTCATTCTGTCGAAAGCTAGCCAATCAGGTGGAACGTACCACTCGGACAGTCACAGTAGCTCTTCTCCCATTGGTCGACACATGTCCCAGTGCCACAGACAGCGCCGACACACACGTTGCTGCTCCGACATCCTGTCTGCACGTTGTTCTCACTCGGGTCGGACAGCAGAGTGTTGGCGTTGATACCCATGCGGATGTCCTAAAACAGCAGCACCACAACACTCTCATAGTGGACACTCTCATAGTGGACACTCTCATATAGTGAACTCTTTTGAATGATCGTTTTCATAGAGGACATAGTTAACACCCAGTCTTATTTCATCCTGTGACACTAACAATGTTAGTCTATGATACTCCACATTTAAAGTCTATGAATACTCCACATTTAAAGTCTATGAATACTCCACGTTAAAAGTCTATGAATACTCCACATTTAAAGTCTATCAATACTCCACATTTAAAGTCTATGAATACTCCACATTAAAAGTCTATGAATACTCCACATTAAAAGTCTATGAATACTCCACATTTAAAGTCTATGAATACTCCACATTAAAAGATAAGGATAGATAGTCAATATGAAATCTGTCAATTTGCCATATTTTCTTTATCTTAAATTAACTTTTCAAATTACGGTATATTTTTTTTATTTTCAACAAAACATTTCACTAAATATACAATTTCTGCATGTCTTACTTTAACACAGCCAAAGAAGCCGTTTGTGATTGGTCCATTTCCTTCGCGTATTCCTCCGATGTATACCATGCTGATGGTGCTGCCACTTAGACTGATCGATTTCTCCACTTCCATCTAGAAAACCATCACAATTGTAATATCAGATCCAAAACCACCATGTAATATCAGATACAAAACCACCATGTAATATCAGATACAAAACGACTATGTAATATCAGATACAATATCACCACATAATATCAGATACAAAACCACCATACAAGACTATTGTACAATATACGATACTTAGTAATTCAGTGGTTATCAATAGAGTTCTGGATGATTGTTCGAACTTCAGAATTGCACAACATAAAATAACATTATATTTACTCAATGGCTTTCAACAGCGTGCTGGGTGATAATGAATTATTGTTTTACATCACAGCAGGAATCTGACCGTAGTCCAACCCACCTTGATATGACCGTAGTCCAACCCACCTTGATCTGACCGTAGTCCAACCCACCTTGATATGACCGTAGTCAAACACACCTAGATCTGACCATAGTCCAACCCACCTTGATCTGACCATAGTCCAACCCACCTTGATCTGACAGTAGTCCAACCCACCTTGATCTGACCGTAGTCCAAGTCAAGCTCCAGACGGCCCTGGAACCAGCGAGCCTGGACGTAGTGCCACTGACCATCGTCCACTCTCCGGACGTCAAATACCACCCTGGTATCACCTAGGTTGTACGTAATGTACCCTCGTTCAATCTGAAGACATCAACAAACGTTTTTGAGGAACTATGAATGTTTTGTGTGCTGTGGAAGGCATCCATATTTAAAGGTTACAGCGAATGATTTACTTATTGTTTCATGTCGCAGCGAGAATCTGTTTAAAGGTTAGAACGCATCAAAGGATTAAAGTGCAATTAGGTAATCTGTTGGTAGAAAATATGTCATACCAAGAGAAAGCTTATACATTGAACTTTATTTTTAAAATGTTTATCAGTATGTATGCCATCACAACCCAAAAAAAAAATATATATTTTCAGATATTTTTTACACAATCTGAAACCGTATTTTTCTAGAAAGATAATTCCTGTTTTTCCATACCATGATCCTGATCTCGCCGGCACTGAGAATGATCTGCAAGAGGGCGCCACTGTCAGTTCTCGTGCGGAATGCCAGGCCGTGGTACCAGGGGAACTGCACCGGCGAGAAGGTCTTGGTGTACGACAGATACCCGTTGCCTTTCAACGTCCGCGGCAGTTCAATCACTGCAAACAGAGAGCAAGAAAACATACAAGAAAACATACAACAAGCTGCTTCAACATCACTGGGGGAAATTAATGTACACTAATTCCAATCATGAGTTATTTTTGCTGTTATTTACTTTTCTTTATTTAAGGCCACTGTTATTTGATTCCCTGGTTTACGGATCCGACAACCCTATTTCTTTCATTTTGGAAAATATAAATAATTATTTGTATTATGTTCCGCCCACAGTGTACCAGTTTTTAGAAAATTATAATAATAAATAGTGAAGGAACAAGTCGTATTTACCATCATTGGACATAAACAAAGACTGGCTGGCAATGGTTGACACACAGTCAAAGCCAATTTGATTGCTTACTGCCAAATATGTATTAAAAAAAAGTCTAATTTATAACAATTACTGTTATTCAAGCATTACGTTGAAAATAATTGTGTATTTAAAACTGAACAATGCATGCGTACATGTAACAAGTATATGATTTATTATGTTTATTTTCTGTCAACCGGCCATTCATAATCTCCTATTATTATTTTAATATTGGAACCGACCGACTGAGCGAAATATCAAATTATATTTATTAATATTTTCTACCGCCCAAGCTAAAATTATCACATAAAAATCCGTAAACCAGGGAATCAAATAACTATGGCCTTATTGAAAGAAAAAAAAAGAGGATTTATTCAAATTGGCTGTGATAGCCAATGTTGCCAAATGTTAAAATCTTGATTAGTTGTGAATTACCGTATATCGTGGTATTTGGGTATAAGCCCACCACCCTTTTTCAAAAGTGGGCCTATTCTTTAGTATAAGCCCACTACATATTCTGCAAATGTAACCCCCTAAAACTGAAATATGACAGTGTTTTTCCTACGTCTACTTTCTGTTCATTTAGTCGGAATCAGGAAGTAGAAATGGAACAGTCCATTTGCCAATGCCGAATGTCTCAAACTAACAATCTGATTGAAGATTGAATGAACAATGCAATGACGCGGGGAATTTTGGGACACCAACTCGCCAAGAACTCGTGAACTGGGTCGGCAAATCATGGGCGGGCATAGACCATTCCATTATTATCTGGGGGGGGGGGTTCTTCGCTGTGGAATTTCAAACAAGCCTGACGCTTCTGAATAAGATCTGAGCAGC
>JAUTBT010006067.1:0-26437 GCA_032361225.1 Lepetodrilus schrolli
CTCTCCTTTCTCTCTATACTCTCTGTTTTTCTCTGTCTCCCCCACTCTCTCTCTATTTCTCTCTCTTTCTCTCTCTCTCTCTCTCCTCTCTCTCTCTCTCTCTCTCTCTCTCTCTCTCTCTCTCGATCGACTACTTCTCTGATCTCTCCCATCTCTCAAAAACAAAAGGAATAGGTATAGCCTTGCAACAAAATGACCTCCTTGGGGAACCCCACGCGCGATATGGCTTATGTGACAGATCACTGGCTGCAACAACCTGCATTGTGGCGTCAACTCGCCGCACACATTACTTACTTTTATGATCGACAGTAGACATTGGGATTGCTTTCTATAACCTCACAAAGGTTGACTTTGTGGCAATCGTTTTGATTATTACAGGAAACTAGAACTAGAAATTCATACAGTTGCATTATATCTCAACACAAATGAAATTGTGCACTACTATTTATTTATACTGAAAACTCATCTGCTTAAAAGAAATATCACTACTATCGTACAATCTAGACCAGTTGGCTAATAATAAACTAACTTGAGACATGCCCCGGAGAGAATATGTTACATTGAATCGGTATGTTGGTTTAAATAAAAGTGATATCCGGTCTAATGGTATGTGACCATAGGCGTATTTAACAGAAAACTGCATTTAAAAAATAAATCTTTGCACATTCGCTGAAATTTCGCTGAAGTTTTGTTTTACTCAGCACAATAAACTATGAAAATAAAATTGATATCAACTAGTTTGGATTATTATTATTCTTATATTCTTCTTCCTTCTCCTCCTACTACTTCTTCTTCTTCTTCTTCTTCTTCTGATTATTATTATTATTATTATTATTATTATTATTATTATAGTATGAACAGACTCGTTCTCTGAAAATACTTCTTGATATTTTCTAATAAATCACCATTAATTTGACCAATATACTACACGTTTATGTATTGTGACTCACCAATGAATAAATCAAAGAAGCACATACGCTGCGCCTATCAATGACGTTTTGCGTAAAACCCCATCAATACTAACTACTACGTTACTATATAGTCCAATATGCGTTTATGCCCAGAGGGACATTCCTATGTAAAGTGTATGTGAGTATATATCACGGTGAATGGGTGCTCGTCTAGTGGGATCATATACTACTACACTGCGTTACGCATCGGATAGACAAAGGATAGTCTACAGCCTGAAGGTAGTGCTAATTTTAACGGGCATCAATCACTTTGTTATATCTATATATGCTCAATACAATAAATTAAGAGCAGGCAGATAATTTGCGGGGAAGCATTCTACCAAATTTGGAACTCGATTTGAGGAACCTCGTGCCATTTTTCATATATACGTCTGCAAGTTCTTGAAGAATACCTGTAGACTGTAGACGTTGGAAATGCTTCGTTGCTAATATTATGTAAAGCTAAATTTATATATCCAAAAAGGTTCCTAGTCCTTAATTAATCTTGTTGAGTATATAAAGACAACGAATGGTACAGGTGTTGCTTTTTAAAAAAAAAGATTTTAATGAAATATTATTTATAACATTTAAACGAAATACCGTGGATAATGATTATTTTTATGAAACGAAATACTAGTATTACTTATATATTATAACTATTTTTATGCAAACATATTGCAAAGCATGATCTGCCTCGTAGGGCGAACCTGAATATTCGTTACTTGAATTGAACAGTGAATGCGAATGTAGCAAATAATAGAACAGATCTGATATCAGCCTCGCAGGTATAACGCATACCCATAATGATTAGGGTTGGGGTTACAATATAGCAAACCCATTAGTTCCTTATTAAAACAGTTATACGTTTTCTCTTGAAGTGTACGGAAAGAATAGAGTTATAGAGTCAATACATAAATTTAAGATAGTAGTAGTAGTAGTAGTAGTAATTGCGGTAGTAGTAGTAGCAGCAACATCAGTAGTAGTAAATGAATAAGAACAAGTTTAAGAATATAGTAATTTAAGATTTTATAAAATAATAAGTAGAAGTAGTAGAAACAGTAATAGTTGGAGTAATAATAGTACTAGTATTAGTATTAGTAGTAATAGTAGTAGTAGAAGTAGAAGTAGTAGTAGTAGTAGTAGTAGTAGAAGTAGTAGTAGTAGAAGTAGTAGTAGTAGTAGTAGTAGAAGTAATAGTAGTAATATTACTAGTAGTAGTAGTAGTAGTAGGAGTAGTAGTAGTAGAAGTAGTAGAAGTAGTAGTAATAGTAGTAGAAGTAGTAGTAGTAGTATTACTAGTAGTAGTAGTAGTAGTAGTAGTAGTAGTAGTAGTAGTAGTTGAGGTAATGGTAGTGGTAGAACAACAACAAGAAGATTCTAACAAGAAAAAGATTCTGACGGAGAAGAAGAAGGAGAAGAATAGAATATAATTAAAGATTTTATAAATACAAAAACGATTACTGTTCGCATGTCTTCAATTCTTTAGCCTTTTACACCTTCATCATACCATTCTGTAGGCGTTAATGTTAATCGTTGGGACAATTTAACGCCCCCATGATAGCTTATACAAATGTCGAATCTTCTACTTATCTAGCCTGCAGCTCTCAATAAAAGTCAATCATAGTCACATTATAAATACAGCATATGAAGTACCCTCAAATGTATGTCCGGATGTGTTAGTAGAACGTCATTAACGACTCGGAAACATATGTGGTTCTTGTTGTGACTAGCTACCCTTTGGCGGAACCTCGCAATAATTGTATATAATAATGCCTGAGGTCTGTGCACTTAAATCTGAGATTTCTTCAAGAAGGAAAGGAATGTCAGTATACAGAGCATATAGAGTTGTATGTATTGTTAGTGACATACATTAGGCGTAGTCAAATTTGTATTGGTAGTAATGGTAGTATTAGTATTAGTAGTAGTAGTAGTAGTAGTAGTAGTAAGGGTTGTTGTGGTGGTGGTGGCAGTAGTGGTTGTGGTGGTGGTAATAGTAGTGGTAGCGGTGGTATTATTATTATTAGTGGTAAAAAGATTATTATTATTGTTATTATGATTATTATTATTATTATTAGTATTAGTAGTAGCAGTGGTGGTAGTAGTAGTAGTAGTAGTAGTAGTAGTAGTAGTAGTAGTAGTAGTAGTAGTAGTGGTGGTGATGGTGGAAAATATATCCACACCAAGAGATTCGATTCAATGTACTATTGAAACATATCTAAAACATAATGGGTCATTTCTATGCATTGGCTAGTTACTACACGTACGTCTAAGAGCTCACGGCACGTGCAGAATCACCTACCACCTACGGGTATAGACGAGAGACCGAGGATTGATTGAGGCCCTGAGGGGTCATGCATGGACACAGGGTGTGGGGGTGTAGGGGTACGAGGGTGCAGACATGATTGAGAACGACCAGGAATACACAATGCCCACTTCAAAAAGCGATCTTCATGACGGACAGATTCATCTTCAACAGCTTGAAATGTACAATCAGTCGATCATGGAAATCGGAATGTATGTTGCGGTGGCAGCTTTGTTAGTTCATGTCAATCAAAAAAGTGAATAATGTATTTAGCAGCAGGAAATCTTATTCTAGCTGCGGTTTGACGTCTTTGACAAGGAACAACATTCCAGATTGTTTGTTGTTTTAATGAGAAAGGTATATCAAACGATTTGCATGTCATCGTGAAAAATCGGATAGAAAGTACTCTACTCGACTGAAAAGAACGTATAACATAGTTCTAGGCATATTGACGACCTGTCTTCTTTTATCGAATTGACGTATTGACATTAATTGGCCCATTTATCAACGTGAACCCCAGTAGGTTTATTGATGAAACAGTAATTGACATATCGTTAATGTTTGATATTTGCATTTATGTATATTTGATTTTTTAAAAAGGTGTTTAACAATTTTGATTTTTTTTAAATTATCACAAAACACCCTCAAGCTCATTACTGATATCTCAAATATTTATAAAACGAAAGTTAGACTAGTCACATGCATATGATGTAATGTTTTCTACACTCCACGTACGTCATGTGTTTTTTTTCAAAAGTCCGAATCACTCTTATTTTTCTATGACAGAATTGCATGAATCTCTTCGCGGTTTGCTTATTTTAGAGGAAAACCCGAAGTCACGCCAACAATGTAGTTAGTCACTTTACATATTATTCTGTGATTGTATTTGTAGCCTGACGATGTGGGTATACTGGATCATCATCATCATCATCATCATCATCATCATCATTATTATAATTATTATCAATATATGTATACCGATCCAACTGTACTGTTAAGCATATCTGAGGTCGTCAAAGGTCAACTACCGTTACGTACGTCATCCAACCTATACTCAACGCTTCAGGCAGGACGGTATCCAAAGTAGACTAACCCCAACTGAGAACTAAACTTCAGATGGCCTCTGATGTACGTCAATGTACGTAGAATGTTCGTAGATTACTGTACCATGGTGATCATGGTGTTCGTGATCTAGTTTTTAAATTTCTAATTAGAATTGGGGTTTAGAGCTGCTTTCAAGATTCTTTTACTTTTGCCACGGCTTGTCAGTTTAGGGCAGGAGGGAACCCGCAACATCCGTAGCGCTGAATGTTGCAGTAAACCTGCGGACACCGGCTGGTACTGATAGACAGGATAGACCAAACCACGTGATATAACTCGGATTACTAGCTATGATAGTCATGCATATAGCTTGGAGTCCTACCATTCCCTGGGGGAGAGAACTTCACTATGCAGAACTGAGTTCCAGCCCTTCCTGGGGAAGAGAGAATGCCCAGGAAAATGGACCATGCCATGCAGATTGTCAATCAAACGGTTTCGTAATCTCGAAGTCAGTTACAATGTGATTGGACTGGCTCCGAGATTACTAAAACCTTTGAGTACCATTTCATGGATGATGCACAAGCTCAGACTTTATATGGTAATTTGTGAACAAAACTCAGTTGAGCATGGAATAGTACTCAATAACGTTTCGTCATCTCGGGGTCTGAGTTCTAGCATTTTCCGGGCGAGACAGAATGTCCAGCGCAGGCAAATGGAACATGCCATGCAGATAGAACTGCGGACTACATTTCATGAAATGGTCGAACTGTAGTCTGGGCGTAAGTAAGGGCTGTGCCATGGTTTTCCTGTAGCAGGAAGTTACGTAAACCTTGGTTTGCCCCCTAACTACCAGGCCCCCGTTTCACAACGACATCCTAAATTTAGGAGCTCCTAACTTTATGACCCAGTTTATCACCGCCTAAGTTAGATGCCAATTAAAGAAGGGATACGACTTGGGACATCGTCGTGAATCACTTGTTACGAGGTGACAACACTTAGGACTGGTTTAGGAGCTTCTAAATAGTTAGGAGGCCGTTGTGAAACGTGGGCCTGCTCATCCCGTGATCTTGAGGATTCATAGCTATCGAGTAATATCGTTTTTCGCAAATCGAGCAGAGATTTGTATCATGTATCTAGAACATATTTAACAACACAGTTGGGTGTCCTTCACACGAAACCTCTGGATAGGACACCAGCTGCGCAGGTGTCCTATTAGGAACCTTGGGGTATACGTAATATTGATTTGCGTTAATGTTTCCTATGAGAGTAGAGAAGGATACTGAATTATTCTGTTTGGAATAAATAATCAAATACAATAAATAAATAAATCAGACAATGCACTCATCGGAGTACCAACTTCAATAAACTAAAATAAATAGCGAAAATAACGTTTACTATTCAATTGGTATCATAGTTATGTATAGTTACAATCGTAGTCTTTCTAGATCAACATAGCAATTTCATAGACTCTTAACGTAGCAAACTAATAATAAGAGCTCTGCTAGGATACATATAGAATTGTTGAAAACATACATATACATTTAATACTGTTACGTTTTTTTTTTATTAGATGTTATTTTGCGAGACCAGTACAGTTATGATCTTCTTGTCAAATAAATAATCACACAGTTTGATGTGACAAGATGTCATCATTGTGTGTAAGTCATCATGTTGTACACGTCATCGCTGAAGGGCACCTTGTCGATTACACAGTACTGTTCCAGAAGTCGTAGCCGCCCGCACTGAAAGCAAATTTAATATCACACACTGCCATGATTGTAAACGCATAAAACAAGTCTCGACACCCGGTGCTTTTTACTGCGCTACCAGTCTTCTTCATCCAAATATATACCACATCAAGCGTTCATTCAACCGTAACATGGTCGTTTCCATAATCAGGAGTATGAAATGTACATGAAATCTATGACTATGTTTAACATCTTACGAGTTTAAAATGTATGAATGTACATGGAATCTATGACTATGTTTAACATCTTACGAGTTTAAAATGTATGAAATGTACATGGAATCTATAACTATGTTTAACATCTTACGAGTTTAAAATATATGAAATGTACATGGAATCTATGACTATGTTTAACATCTTACGAGTTTTAAAATGTGTGAAATGTCCTTTCCTTGAACTCGATTCTCATGTTACATTTGAAAATGAATAATCAAATTTAATAGGAGATGGTATATTATTCTTCATTACGGTTGGCGAACGTACATTTATTCATGCATTTCTTTATGATTTTACATCCGCAGGAGGAATCCTCATATGAAACTCATAGTAATATAGGACGTTAAACACATTAACTTTACCTTGGCTTTTTATACTTGGACTGGTTCGCCTTCTTTATTCGTACTTTTTCTGCCTTCTCGGCTTTGGCCTTAGCTCTGGCCTCCGGTGTTCTAGTTAACATGGCATAATGTGCATTGTAAGTATTCGTCCCAAGCTTACTGCTTTCATACTATAACCAATTAAATTGTATGTGCTTATTCTTATGACTATTAATAACCGATGTATACTGCATTTTACATTAGCCAATCCTTAAGCTAATTTCATAGACATGTCTTTTTTGGTCAGATAGTGATACAGTGCAAGAATTGTGCAAGAATTGTATGCTAAGAATTAAGAGGTCCGTGTGGAAGAGAATGCGACTGCAGCACTCACTTGATGCAGTGTTTGCTGATAATTAAACCAAGACAGGTCAGAAGACCCAAGGCGCCGAGAGCTCCAAACACAATCCCCATGATGGAATTGGTGTCGCAGAAGAACCCGGAGCATGTTCCTGGAAACAAAACAGTGATATACTAGTATATGCAATACGGACCTCACATATTTTGTACGCAGCACGGATATCCGCTTTCATGACATGCTTTAAAGACTTACTGAAGTGATAAAGGGAGATACTTAGAAAATTAGTATTTAGGAAAGAATTAAGGTTTGGCAGACTACAAATCTACCTACTAATATCACGTCAAAGCCAAAATAAAAGTTTAGGTGTCCTGTAGGTTTCCGGGCCAGGACACATAACATTGATGCTCTAAAATAAACCAGGACACCCGAGGTGAAAGTCTCCTGCCAGGGTCTTGTTAGGATTTTGTTAGGATCCTGGAACAGGACACCTAACTGTGTTTGATGTGTGTGCATTATGTTTAGAATTATTATTTAAATACATCAGAGTTGCTGTATTTCAAGTTTAGAAGGTATGACAAAGTCAGACAAGCGTGTGCCTCTACAAAGGAAATCATTACAAATAACATGGCAACTCCATACCAATACTAATGGTTACAGCTTCAGTGGACGGTGCGGGGGTGGTAGTACTGGTACTGCCTGTGTAGGTGAGGTAGTTGGTGTTGGAGCTGGAGTTGGAACTGGAGTGGGAATATGATCCTCCCCCGTTTCCTCCCCCGTTTCCTCCTACGTATCCGGAATTGGGGCTCCTAACAGTCGTAGGTCGTGGCGTTGTTGGACACGGATTAGACTTAACTTTGATGGTCGCTGGAACTCGGGTCATCAAAGACCTGGGTAATCCTCTGTCCCGCCCGTATACTGTCATGAAGCTGGATTCTCCAGCCGGGATTTTGCCTGAAAGTAAAGTAGGACGTCCTATTAACTTAAAATAAATCATAGTCAAGTGTATTTAATAAAAAATAAAAATTAAGGGCCAGTAGCGTGTTTGGACATATCAATTCATATCTTAGTATATTACTAACAATGAAGAATGCCCAAGTGTCTACAGGCGCCGGATACTCTTCAAGAACGATCAGGCGTCTGTCAAGATTATATTAATTAAATTTATTTCATATGCATTAAACACATTCTGTTAGCGCAGCGGACATAACATGTAAGAAAATGTTTAATTGTTTACCGTGTACCACTGTGAATGGTTAAATGGAAATAAAATAAAGTGAAAGTTATTTAAGTAGAGTTCCTAAATTTGGTAGAATCCTGGCCCTTATTTTATTTCGTTGAGTATATTATGATGTATGCGATTGTTAGTATTGTTATTGATGATATAGGCGATATAGGCGATACACTTTAATAATGATAATGATATATATAATGATCAAACGAACATTCCACTATAATTAGAGAGTACAGTTTCCTATGTGTGCACTTGAGTGTGTTATCGCTGAAATTGAGTAGGGAAGATATTTCTGTAGGTACAATGGCCATTGTACGTATGTTTAGTTAATATACTTTGGATTTATAGCTCCCTCTTTTTTTTTCTGTCCAAAACAACAACTTATAAAACCTGTTGAAGTATTCCTTGGCAGCCTTTACATTTTAGTTATTCAAATTACTAAATATGTTACTAACCAATTAAATATATCCGGCCACCTTCATCCACGCATATCCTCTCATCAAGTTACTAGTATATCAAACTATATATCTCCAAATACATTTCAGCCATTCAAAATACTACATACATCTCTCACCTACTAAATAAATACGTCCAGCTTCATCAACGGATACCCTGCCGTTGGTAAAGGATTCCACATAGGAATCATTATTATGGTTTAAACCAGAATCAACCTTGTCCTCCAGGGTCAGGTAGCCAAGTTTCTTGCCGATTTTATCGCACTCTGTGATGTCGTAGCTCCTCCTATCTGTCCGGAAGGCGGGAGGGTTATCGTTCGTATCTAGGATGTGTAGATGGACTGTAGCCGTGACGACGTCGGGACCTTTCGTGTCGTTGACCTGAATCACCAGGTCCACGTCCTCAGGCATGTTGCCCTTGTCAACATCATATTCTTTCGTGGTGCTGATCTCACCAGAGATGGGGTTAATCTTGAATATGTTGTCCGAGTTTCCGCTTTTGATGCTGTAGTAGTGAACTACGTTACCGTGTGGATCAACGTCCTCGTCAATTAAGGTGAATCCAGGGGTAACTTTGATCTGAAATGTTAAGAGAGATGTATCTCAATGTAATTAGGGTTAGTAGTTCCAAACAAACGTTTATTTTGTGTTTGTTTCTCTCTCCATATCAATGGAGATGTGCATATGCAATGTACCATAAGCATACACTTGATAAGACCAGATAATAGTTTATTTCCCAGGAGGGGGTGGGGGGCAGGGGGTAATTTGTTTCACATAATGAAAGGACATAAATAATGAATAATAAATACAATGAAAGTACACTAAACAAACATAATACATTTCTGTTATGGTCATACCCTCAATATTCATTACTCGATATGCTCATTTAGGTCGACATGCAGTATTGTTTGTTGGCATATAACTGAAGCAACAATATAACTTTTTGTCATCACTTCATGTCGATGGCCATTTTTTTTAACAGGATACAAACGCCTTTAATTTCAATGTACATTACGGTATATTATCATAAAGAGTATCTACTTAGTCTAAAAGTGTGCTATATCTGAGAAACGTAAATATGGAAAATCCTTTTTATAAATCCCACCGGAATCCTGGGCCCCAATCCACATAACTATTGTATCTTTACACTCGATCGTAAGATATGAAAGATAAGATAGCTTTGTGGATCCCGGCCTGGTAGAAAACCTGCTCATATGGTGTTGTGGATATTTCCTGTGCAGGACACCCAATCGTTCAGACACAGGAAATAAATCCAGGACACCAGATGTTCAGGTGTCCTGCTAGGACCTTGAAGAGCTCCGTGAATGGATCTTCGCTATTTGTTTGCAGTATACGGAAAGTAAACGTGTGGTAGTTGATTGATCAAACCACGGCCAGATCGTATAGTTACCATTCCTTCTTCCACCTCTCTGTGCACGTGTTCAGGGGTGAGGACTGGGAGGTCATTGACATCAGTCACAAGTATGTGAAGGAAATGGGGGATAGGCTTACAATACTGATTGTCAGGGATGATTGTCAAGTTGATGGATCTCAGCTTCTCGTTTTCGTAATTCAACGACGACTTCAGTTCCAATCGTCCTGCAAATCACAGAGCTACAAGAGATGTTCTAGTTTTCAAAGTATTCAGCATTAAGCACCATCCCCTTCCTTCATTATATCATTGATTTCAACATATTTTATTGACATTAAATAAGCAAGGTCATACAAAAGTGAAAACTGTTTATCTATTCACGTGACATCATCGCTATGAAAGGAAAGGATATGTTATTCACTTCCACAGCTATTATCACAAATTAAATAGACATGTGTTATTTGCATATGCATACTATCCCTATCCCTGCAATGATATCACGATCGAAATACACATACCTGTACTTTTTTTTAAATCAAACAAAAAGAGAGCTTCTTCCGGTTTGGAAGACATATCAAGATCAGTTCCTTCAGGTAAGCTGGGCAGAAGCAAGATAATTTTGTCTCCAACCTTGAAGTCTTCAGGCACCTCCAGAGTCTTATTAACGTTATTGAGCAGTGGCGTTGTCAAAACTGAAATATTTCAAAATACACCTTAATTCGGTACTAAAGCTAACGAAATACTTTTTAAGTATTATTTTTACAACTATGATATTCGTATTGTCGATATGGGTCAATCACAACCAGCATCAATAACCAGAAGCAGAAGAATGATAGTCGTACATCGGCTGACATCGGACTACTTCCATTTTGCTCCAATATATGGACAGTGAGCATACACACACACACACACACATACACACACACACACACACACACACACACACACACACACACACAAATATACATACATACATTGTAAACATAATATTATACAATCAAAATATCTAGAACTGTTCATGATCATGAATATTACTTAATATAATTACTATAGGATTTTGTGACATTATTCCACGCAAATGATTTTTAAAAAGCCTGTTGGGTTCTGTATAATTCCAAAGTTATTAGTACTATATAATACCATCATTATTTTCATTTTTCATTAAGAGTGATTTTTTTTCGTTTTGTTTATATTCAACAATAGGAATTTATTTCAAATAGATCATGTGTGAATAAATCAAAGTGAATGAGCATATTAAAGGTAAAATAACAACTAAATGTACAAGGTACAAGTAGGCAATGAAGCAGTTTCAAACGGTTACGACTAGCGAAACCCAGATAACATACTATTATTAATACCATGGTATGTACACACTTTATTACAATTAGAGCCTATTATCTCACCATCGAAGTTGCATTCTATACTCTTTGGTCCAGTGGGTTGATGTCTGGCGTCTTTGACTGATATATGGAACGTTATCTTAGGATGGCACCCGAATTTCAGCAGATTCTTCGAACGAATTATACCATCACCTGAACATACAAAGACACATACAACAGGTTATGTTTGATGTGCATTGTTTGTGCATAGTACAACGACACACCCACTGAAAATATAGACCTCCAGATCATCAACATCAAAGACAGGCATAAAGCAATTTTACCACTGTGGATTAAATACAAACACCACCCAGAAACACTACAATGATTATAACGATATAACTGAATTGTGAAATACTAGTAGATCCCAGTACCGTAGTGACATTCTCTTGTATGTATTTGAATTCCTGTCTGTTTATAATTACATCCTCGAACCTCAGGTTATTGTGTCTCCTTAAGATCAATCAGTAAGATACATTAGCCTGGTGGTTCGAGGATGGTTTGTTTGCAGATCGATGAGATATTCAGATTCAAATAAGTACGGCTTTCATCGACTACGGAAAGAATGTGCCGTTTAAGTGTTATTATTTTTACATAGGGGGAAATGCTAGTCACAATGAGGTCTGGGTGAGATTGTGTGAAAGTTAACTAGGCGGATGGTGGTCGGAGGGAATGGTGGCGGTGAATAAACGTTCAGGTCACATGGAGGCAATAAGCATAGAACCGATTTCCTTGAGTGAAATTAAAACACGGAAAGTTGTGCATTAGAATTTAGCTCATGCAATTAAAAGCTTACTGATGCCTATTTCAAAGTTGTCCGTCGGCGGTGTCGTTGTCATGCTGTAGTAGATCGTGTCGTTTTCCAGATCAGAACCGGAAGCCCCATCATAAATTATCTCCCCTGCTTGTCCGTGGACCGGAAATGGATCATTTTTGCATGTTTCTGTAATGTAAATCCATCCAGTAGTTGAAATACTTATCGGTTAAATTACTCAGTAATTGATAATAGTTAAACATTTAAATGTAAACACAGTATTTATGCTGCATTGTCACAAAATATTCTTTACAATTTTTTTAGACAAAACGGCCCACGTTCAGCTGGATGTTCTAGATGATTTGATAATTTATAAAAATAAAATAAAAAGAAGAAGAAGAAAATAGTTTTTAAAATAAAATAAAATAAAAAATACATGAAATAGAAAATATTTAAATATATAAATCTCTCTCTCTCTCTCTCTCTCTCTCTCTCTCTATCTCTCTCTCTCTCTCTCTCTCTATGTATATATACATTTTTTTTAAAGCGAACACATTTATTATCAGTAAATTTACATTTTTAATTTAGGAAATTTAGAAATTTCTTGAAATTAAACCTTTCAATTCCAATGCTGGAGCTGAATTTGGCAGCACCCTTATTTTCACATCAATATCGGCCGTGTCGTTGTTAGAGTCCTTGCACTGCACTGCAACTGTATACCTGTCCGCCACCCTTTGATTTAATTCACCTTGGCTGGTGAGGAAAAATAGACAGTAATCTGAAAGGAAAACATATTGGTAGCAATGGTCCACA
Source organism: Lepetodrilus schrolli (assembly GCA_032361225.1). NCBI lineage: Eukaryota > Metazoa > Mollusca > Gastropoda > Lepetellida > Lepetodrilidae > Lepetodrilus > Lepetodrilus schrolli. The sequence continues at coordinate 12,942 of JAUTBT010006067.1, forward strand.
AGCCATTGGGTTTTCTCCATTGAAACATATTGGTAGCAATGGTCCACAAGCCATTGGGTTTTCTCCATTGAAACATATTGGTAGAAATTGTCCACACGCCATTGGGTTTTCTCCATTGAAACTTGCTCCGGGGATCTGGACTTTTTAAAAGTACGATTTCACGCTAAATTCAAGTTTTGTATTGGGAATCTATTAACAGAATCTTCCATAACAAGTTTACTAACTTTCAGGACGTGGTATCGACAAGTCGTTATAAGGGTTAACTCACCTTGAAGACGGTTATGATTTACAATTTAAGTTAAGTCGAACAGCTATAATTGAAAGTACCAGTTTAGCAAACGACAAGGGAAAACATATAATTCCTCTACACACGGGCCCTCTGGCCTAATAGTAGCCGGCTGCTTAATTATCGCGAGAGCGACCCTATGTGTGAAAAGGAGAATATAGGAATGTACAGGTCGCTCTGGAGGGAATATCGACTAGCTTACCTGACAGTAATTAATACAGATTATAACACTTCTACTAACGAGTGAGTGAGTGTGACGAGGTGTTGAGAAAACGAAAGAACAACTTGATTGGTTAATTTATTGCTTCATGTCGACCAATATTCAGTATGGAAGTAAAACAAAAATATAAACTATATATTTTTGTAAAATATGTAAAATAAATGTCTGCAGTCTTTCCATACTCACTGCAAATAAATAGGTGACACCTACGGAATCAGGGTACTCTACTAAGAAAACAAGTAAGTACATGAAAGAAATGCCTCTGTCGCGGTAATACTTTTCATTTATTTCACGCATAGGGTCGCTCTCGCGTAGCCAAACCCCTGAGGAAGAATATTGAGCACTTTGGGCTATCTTACCTTTATTTGGATCTTTTGGATCCTCTGAATAGATATTAAAACATCCATTACATGGTGAAGATGGAGTTACACTCAGCATGGACACTGAGTACCCATCTGTTGTGGTGGTACACTTGATACATGTCAACTCAGTTGTAATCTGTATACCCTCTTGGATGTTACACACAATCGGCGTGTCCAGAATTTCTGGTGCCTGAATAGAAAATTATGAACAACAATTGGATCATGATGTCTACGGTAGCTAAATGTTCAAAATAAACTGACACCTATTTTAATTAAATATAAAAAGTAAAGATACTGTGAAATATTTCAATTAAATATAAAAGGTGAAGATCCCTTCTGAAATGTTGTAGTGAGTTATTAAATTCGATAGAGAGGCATGCTTTGTTACCAACAGATAAGGGAAACATGATTCCACATATCAAAGGCATACACATGTCAGACATTTACCATATATTCATATATTCTATAGTTCCAGTTAAATGTGTAAATATTAATAAAGGTGTTTGCATATTTAATAAGCTTTTAAATTTATATTCGACAAATTAAGTCCCAGGAGGAATCTCTAAAAGAGGTTCAAAAATACTTTGCTATCTCGTATGAATACCATTATACAAATCTATTGTGTTATTCCACTAGTGAAACTATTTATATTTATATAGCATGAGTTTATTGTACTCCAAAACTCCTATGTATACAAAAAAAACACATAAATAACTAACTTATAGATTTATAGCACATGCACGAAGTAATAAATGCTGTGAGCAACTTACTTGGTATAAGTACTAGTAATACAGCAATCTTTTTTTTAATATGAAAGATGCATACGTTTATTTCTTTTTGAAAATATGTATCATAATAATAATAAAATACTTACCGCGTGAATGCACAGAATATACCCACATATCACTGCTAGATAATTGACAATCTGCATGATAACAGTTACACAATATTTAAATAAAGGCTTTGAATTTCACATCATTCCATCAGCTGAGCGTTTTTGGTAATTGAAAAATTACACCGAGTCCACCAGTTTATCTTAAGATATTGACGCGAGATAGATCAATATATGAGTTGTACCCATGCACTCCTTAAACTTTGGTATGATCCGAAGGAAGACTCGAGCATTGAACTGAATTCGATCAATATTGATTATTGTTTGACCAACTACGTTTTATTTGTATTATTACGAGGCGTTCAATATCTGAAGTCGAAATATCTAATGTTTGAACACGGGTCATGTTGTACTCTACGCAGCATTATTCTTTGCACGTCTATTTGAAGTTGAAACCAACTGACCGTTTCTAAAGCTAATATGGTTTATACATTATATTCCAAAGTCAATAGTGTCCACTCCATTTATTCATAGAATAGGTGTTCACGGATCGTGCACCGTTTGACAGTTAATTTTTCACCTTTATTTAATGTGCATTATGCCAATCCGAAATAATACACGCGTAAGGCAATTACATATGTGTATGTATACCACGCACTTCTCTCGAAAGTGCGTATTGAATTGATCAATTAAGTACATGTAATGGGTATTGGTAATAGATGTCAAATAAAACTACAACATATGCCTTTTACCTACCATGTACCTACATGTATAGTACATGTCAACTATATTCAATAGTGTTATTATCTATATGGAAACCCCTCAGCACATTGTATAAAGACAGGATACTTGTACCACACATGCTGTACAAATACATAGCCTGTGAAATAAAGTTCCGCTTTCGTCTGTTTGCGCAGAGGTATATTTCTCTGTCTCGCTCTCCACCCAATAACTGTTCACAGTATTATTATTGAAACAATTAATGAAGAAAGCATTGGACCCAAAAACATTACATAAAAAACTATTATGCATTGCACCATAGTTCTGTCTGTCTGTAGTCCTCTTCTCTCCACCTTCCCTATCTATCTATCTATCTCTCTATCTCTCTCTCTGTCTCTCTCTGTCTCTCTCTCTCTCTCTCTCTCTCTCTCTCTCTCTCTCTCGAATGACATCTTACTAAAAGGGTTTCGTAACCTCGCGTTGAAAACAGTATGGCCATATGGAACACATTCTAGCTCTTCGAGTACATTGGGGTCGTGTTATACTCAATCACATTAATTAAGGACCAGTAGCCGTTTTGGACAGGCATACATCTTCTCAACGTCTAGAGGCTCATAGGATTCGTTAAGAACTTGCAGACACATTGGAAGAAGAATTGCACCGAGCCGAGTACCAAATTTTGGTAGAAATTAAAGCATCCATATATATTGAGCGTATATCTTGCACATTTGCCCATTTACGCCTTATTACTTAATAGTTCATTGTAACTTGACCATCATTGGTCACGAGATTTTCCATCGGTTGAAGAAAAGCCGTACCCTAAGAGTAGGTGTATAAAACGTTATATAGCAAGCAACGAATAACGTAATGGTTGGTCAACAACAACGTGTCTACTGCCGCCTACTCATTTTATAATTTCACAATTTTTCTCTGCAGATGGTATGAAATGACTCGTCGAACATCATTATAATCAACGGAAATCCACGTTCGAAGTCAAATAAATAATGACGTCGTCATCAATATAAATAATATTTCATTGTTAATTAAAATTGCTACAACATCATGATGTGTCAACAGGTATAAGCTGTCTTGTCAGTCGTCATTTACATGGCAATGAGTCGATCTCCTCACCACAGTCAAGTATGTGCATGGTATGTATCAGAACTGCTATCCAGCATTACACATTATTTCGGGGCAGCGTTGCCAGGCACGGGGACCAGTTGTTTGATCGTGACGTTCTGCTGGGCTGGGACTGGGACCGTTCTCTTGATCTTCACCATCTGCTGTTGCTGCACCATCGGAACCAGTCTACGGACCTTCATCATGGGGGGAGGGGGAGGAGCCACGGGGACGGGAACTGGTTGGGGAACGTAGTGGATCCCTGAAAAATATACGATCTTTATGTGTTGGAATCGGTACACTCACGGTTTGTTGACACATTTAAGATAAGATAATGCTTTATTGCCCAGAAGGTAATTCTTTCTTACATCACAGAGATAGCATTAGTTTCATAGTCAAACGTATTTAAATACCTGAAAGTGTGTACATTTGAATTGTCTAGCTACAGGTATGTTGGACAACAAGCTACATTTTCCGCATATCATACATGTTTTCAATGTATTCATATTATTAAAAATAAAAATTTCAGCTCCACGTATTAAAATCGCAATATAAACAATAAATAAAATATGAAAATATTGAAAAGCAGTTGTACACGTAGAACATGTAGCTTGTTGCCCAGTATACGTGTGTAATGATGTTTCTACTAATCTTACGTGGTGGTGGTGTGGGTGGGGTTGGCGGAGTCCTGAAATAGAAGATGAATACTAATTAAATGACTAAGTGTCCTTTGTATGGTCATGATCACAACAAATGGTATTCTGATATGCAGCAATGCCACCAATTCAATTATATTTGCCTAACTTGAGGCCATACGATAATTTCTGAAAGATTCATTCTACGGTTCACATTGAGAACATACAATACAATACAATATTCGTAACTATATACACTTATTAACGTAGCAACGAAGTATGCATTACTTAATGAATAATCGATGAATTCAAGGTATGTGCATGTACATTATACCTATAGTAAGTCAAACGAATCTTCAATTATTACTGAATTTATTAAATGAATTTGCAAAACCAGTTACCAATTCATGTAACGCCAGTATTGAATGGAATCACATTTCAATGTATTTTTTCATATAGATACAACTTAGATATTCACATGGTAATCACTTACTATTAGCAGTACTAGTGTTAATAGTGGAACACTGTAAGTGAAATAATATTGAACGCGGCTATAAACCACAATTATATATATTCGTCAAATTCGTCAAGGAGCTCGAGCTGCAGAGAAACGCCGCATACTGGAGGCCGAAAACAAGAGACAGGAACGTAAAGCCAGAGCTTCCAGTACCTCTACCACACCAACACCGGCTCTCACATGCCGGTCATGTGCCAGTCACGTGGGAGAACCTTCCGTGCCCGGATAGGCCTCATCAGTCATCTTCGGACACACAGATAAAACAAGCCTGAACGCACAATTGCATGTCGTGGTCCTCATCGTGGTCCTCATATATATATATATATATAACTTGCCGACTAATTGGAAGAATAATGGCACCAGATTCCTCAATTGGAGTACTAAATTTTGATGGAAAACATCGCCACAAGATATCTGACGGTCCTTAATGTATTTTGTTGAGTATATAAAGGCATAGTACACCAGTTGTGATTGAGTTATTATTCAATGTGCAGTATGGTTTCACTATGATGCGTTACAGAATAATTACCCAGTAGGGTAAAGGCCATTATAGACTAGACGATTTTTATCGCCGCAACAATTTTTCCATAAGTTGAGCCAACATTTGTCTCCGCAACACTTTGCTATACATTATATGAGACCGTATACGGAAATGAACATTTTCCTATACAAGGCGATCTCAATTTCGTCGTCGTAACACGTGGGAGAAGCAATTGTTCACTATACACTAGGCAACACATATCGCAGCAACACTGTTGCGGCGATAAAAATCGTCTAATCTATAATGTCCTTAGCAATATAAATGAACGTTATTGCTGTAATTGCGACATACAGACCCCGAGTTGGAATGGCATGGATTACACTACAGCTCGACTCACCTTGGACGGCGTGGTGGGGTTGGTGGTGTGAGTGGACGAACTTTCCGCGGTGGGGTCCAAGTCCTGTAAGCGTACAGTATATTTAAAGCGACTGGAACCGAACTTGAAGGGTGGAGTAAAAATAGTGAGTGACTTAATAACCTTGTCAATTCTTGGGAGTGCAATAAACTCATGCTATACATTTAGATATCTTCACTAGTGCAATAACAATGTATTCATACGCGATACCACAGTCATTTTGGACCTCTTTTAGAGCTTCTTGGGACTTAATTTGTCGAACATAAAATTAAAAGATGTCTTCAATTAAATATGCAAGCACATTTACACATTTACATAGAACTATATTTCGTCTGCATGATTTAACCCAGTTCCCTGGACATTTGCCTATATAGTGTTTGTGACTGAAAATAGTTTCTACAGTTATGTGATAAATAGAAGCTCACATTCCTGTTCATATATTAAATTCAGTATTATATGAGCACTCATATGAGATCCTCTCTATATATATTTAATATATACATTTGGAGAATCCGCGTGTTCATGCATCAACTTCCTCACAAAACCATTGAAATATATTGTTTTTTCTGTTGATGATAGTTTTCAAATGGTGTTGTACGAGCGCCGTGAAGGTGAACTAAGCCACTTGCTTAAGAGGAGACCACAGGGTTTTTGAGCCTGTGTTTCAGACCTTACCTCTTGACTTCCTCCGTCTTCTTGCAGCAATATCTGTACAGGAGCGCACTTAGCAGACCCAGCAGAGCTAAGCCAAGTAAACTAGCCAACGCCAGCAGTGCTATGTTCCCGGCATCGCAGAAAAACCCCGTACACGGAGTAGCAGTGGTTGTGACCACTGGCGCAACTGTCGCCACGTTACTGCTGCTTCCGCTTCCGGTTCCGGTACCAGTGTTGAGAGGGGAGCGGACTGTCACCTTCACTGTCGTCGTGCATTCCGTCCCGACAAGAGTAACCGTAACCGGGTTCCGGCTGGACAGAGTCGTAGGATATTCACCTTGGTCCTCTGCGTAGATGGTCAACTGGGAAACCGTCCCAGCAGGAATCTGTCGGGTGTTGATGACATCACCGCGACTGTTCACCGTCATGTACGCGTTGGACGTTGGGGTGATTGTGACGAAGTTGTTCCTCTGGAATTCGGAGTCCAATTTGTCCCTAGCGGACACTGTGATGAGTGAGTCTCCAGGGTTGTCACAGCTCATCCGGTGGAAGACGGGGCTTCCTATGGGATCCATTTCCGGTGGATTATCGTTAGCGTCCTTGATAAATATACTCACTGTAGCGGTGTCCACAGCTCCCCCCTTAGAATCTGTTACCTGGATGATAAATGAAATGAATATTGAGCTCAATAAACTATATGCGAAAACTCCGATTCGAGCCATAGTCTTAGACATAAAGATAGGCACTTGCTAGTTGCGCTCTATACCAATGTAAAATAAGTTGGATATAGAGCTTTATGCAGTGCCAATTATATAACTGATTATATTTATACCCTGCAAACAAACAACGTTATATAATGTTGTTACAACGTTGTAATAACATTGGGGCTGTAAGTGGGTCACGTTTCCTTTTAGAATTTCCAAGAATTACCCAGTATCGACCATGTTCCGGTGATAACCAAACACAAGTACTAGGCTTTGAGTTGACTAAACTCTAGATAAAATATTAATAAGCTCCTTGGGACGCATGTGTCTCACAGCATGGGGTTGTCATAACGTTATATAACGTTGTGTGTTTGCCGGTTACCTGGATTAATAAATTCTCCGTCGCAAACTTCTTCTTGTCCTTATCTAAGTCGTATTCGCCAATACTGCTGATGACACCGGTGTTCGGATCTATCGTGAAGTCGCCCTTATCGTTACCACTGACTATACTCCACGTCCACGAATCATCGCCATCAACTTTGTCTTCGTCAGAGATTATTATGTTCGGATTGAAGGTAATCTGAAAAATGTAACATTTGCTGTACGTTTGTATTTGTGTTTATTTACTAGTGTATCGATTATTTGTTTTTATTATCAGTAAATGAGTTGATGACTGATGATGTATGTATATAATATATGTAGTTATTGTAAGTGATAATTGCCCGGTAAACACACAAGCTCCGACGTTCACACGAGTTTAACCAGCACTTTCAAATCGTTCATACCATAAACTGACGCTCATTTCTTAAATGAACTCAACAATTTGTCGTGTAAACTTTTGTCACGTGAGCATGTTTTAGCCAATCGACAGTCGCGAAAGTGTTTAAACGTCATAGTAAGAAATTACATAACGTTTTTACAACGTTGTGACAACGTTATAACTTGTCAACGTTGTAATAACGATATATAACGTTGTGTGTTTGTAGGGTACGCCTATACTGACTTATGGCTTATTGGACACGACATCCGTCTGATGATAATTACTAGCATTTGGTAATGTCAACGCTTATGTTACCTTTCCTTCATATACTGTCGTAGTTACAATCTTTTTATTGACCGTTGGGGGGTCATTGGCATCCGTGGTTCGTATGAACAAGTACTGGTCTTGCTGTGGACATTTGTTATCGTTTGAATGGATGGTTATGTTGACGTTCCGTTTTGTATAATCTTCGTAATTCAACTTCTCTTTAACAGTCACCTCTCCGCTCTCTGTAAGTATGAAGATCCTCTATTAAGAATGACTAACGATAATTAAATAAACATTATATATGTATTTAACTGTGACAATAATGCTAATTGTAAAATTATGATGATGATAATAATAATAATGATAATGATAACGATAATGGTGATAATAATAATAATAATAATAAATTAAATAACATAATATAATATAATATATATTACTACCACTACTACTAAAATACTACTACTAATAATAATAATAGTAAATTAAATAACATACTATAATATACTAATATACTACTACCACTACTACTAAAAATAATAATAATAATAACAATAATAATAGCCTAATAATAAAATACTACTAATAATAATAATGTCAAAATTTAATATATTAAGTAAATTGAGCCAAAATCTACCCCAGGTCTGCGCATGCTCATAGCACAACATTACAACCCATGCCCCCGTTCCACAGAACGATCCTAGCGCTAGGAGACTCGTAACAATGTTAACGTATATGAGTTACGACTCTCGTAGTACTACGATCGTTCTGTGGAACGGGAGCCAGGTCAGGTAATCAACTTGAACGCACTTTCCCTATGAAATCCTCTAAACTAATGATAATGTTTAATATGTTGAATTCATTCAATTTGGATGTGCTGTGTGGCCCAGATTCTAGTAGACCAAGCATGATGACAAATGCATACACCAGTATTACATACATGTACTTAGTAGTATAGGTTATATACCACCAAATAAAATCCCATAGACGACAGTGTTCACGTATTTATGTAACTACTGATTCAGTGTTGCAAATATCACAAAACAAACTTCATTGCAAAGTTCGGTTCCACAGCAATATAGAAATCAGAGATAATAAACACATATCAGCTAGCTTGTATACTTCACAGTAGGTGGTATGAAGTCACCATAGCTTCACACTGAATACATACTGTAAACTTCACTATCATTAATACATTAGGTACTCATGTAGTTCAAATTGAATATTTCTAAATGGTTAGGAACAGTCATCTTTTTTTGGCGGCGAATTCAAATGCATTGGTGATTTATAGCCTATACAGGTAGATTGGCTGGAACCACAACTGCATAATACTATTCACGTTATCATCACCTTTTACGAATTAACTAAATTTACACAATCACTGTGTGCATTACTTGAATAGCATCTAATAATGCAAACTTCGTATCATATTAATGAAATTAGTTCGCTTGTGCTAGTTACCTCTGAATTATATATGTGTAAAACACATGTCTATAAATCTCATTTAATATATGCTTACCTTTGATTTCAAACAGATTAATAGCAGAAGGTGGAACAGTTTCTATTGTATAAGTTAAGGAGCTTGGATCGCCGTTGGCGGACATTAATCTGAGAACAGACGAGCCCACAGCTCTATCTTCACTGACATAGATCACCTTGTTGATGTTAGTCAGCTTTGGTGGTGTTGTGGCTGTAAATGGAAAACAGTCCAAATATAATTATTACAGTTACCTGACACGCACATAACAGGTATGGATAGACTGAGTTTTGAGTCAACTGCCTGAAGATAATATAAGAATTAATTTCCAAACACAATCAACTCGGTATATTGCAACGGTTATCATGGGTAATAGTAACACACATACATACATACATGTGTATGGGGCATCGGTTGGAAATCCATAATCGATTATCGGTTATAATCGGTTGATGCAACCGATTCGATTCAACGTATTCGATTCAACGTATTCATATTCACAATTAATTATTTATGAACCGTAATATCTGTTTAAAAGTGAGCAGTCTTTTTGGACCTCTTTTATAGCTTCTTCTTGGGACTTAATGTGTAGAATATAAACTTAAAAGATATCTTCAATTAAATATGCAAACACATTTATTAGATTATTACTATATGTTATCTGTTTGCTTTAACACAGTTCCCAAGACATTTACCTATATAGTGTTTTTGACTGAAATAGTTATGTGATAAATGGAATATCACATTCGTGTTCAAATATTACTGAATTGATTAAACTCGCAGGCAATAGTATTATTATGCTCTGGAAAGCCTCAGATAATATCAGTTTTGCTAACTCGTTTAATAAATTCAGTAATACATGACAACTCATATGATAGCATCTCCTCTATATATACACCTATATACTTATATACCTGTCATGTCCACATCTTCATTAATCCATATATCGTTTATTCATTTGCATTTGAATCTACTGGAATAAAATGTTGTTTTTTTAAAAGTCGGTATATCGTGTTGGATTCGCAATCCAGTCAACACCAGTTCGAATGAATGTCGTATCGACGTGGTTCTGTTACACTTCTGTTAAAACATATATATAGAAATGTGTCCTTTTCGGTGTCCGGGCCAGGACGCTTAACTTGAATGCTCAAAGGTAAACCAACACCCTCTCTGGTCCTGTTAGAATTCTGGAACAGGACACCTAATTGTGCTGTGGCTGGAAGAAGATTAATTAATAGTCAGATCTTACGCTGATCCCCACTGCTCAGAACAGATGGAGATACAATTGATTGCACGTCAAATTTTATGGACCCTCTAAAAGTATGTCAATTGCATGAAACACTTCCATCGCTACAATACTTGAGAATAGGTTAGCTAAAACTATTTTAGCGATAAAAGTGGGCCATTCAAACAGACTTACGTAGCAGGTTCCTAAAATTTGACTCACATTCAATTGTAGCTACAACTGTTCTGGGGGCACATATAAGTACAACTATAAGAACAGGTATCACAAGTTTATAATCACGATTGTCAACGACGCAGGTCATCACAATTGGACCGACTGGTTTGTTCTTCTTGTCGGACACGTAGACGTAGAAAGAAACAACGGTGTTGCACTCAGCATGGACACCAGTCTTTGATTGTAGTTTATATTCCAGTTCCGTGCCACCTAGAAAGGAGTTGCATGGTTGGTTATAACTGAATAGCATACATGCATGTTCATCGAAACTACCACAGTTCTAATAGTATGCATATACTGCAATAATATGTTATTTGGCTTGGAAGGCGTAATACAATGAATACATCCGATTCTGACCATAATGTGAAAACCATACGGCCTATTTTAATTTGTTAATTTGTCTTATGTAATTTTAGTGTCTGATTATATACAGGTAAGTAACTTTGATGGACATACACTTGTTTCAAATTAGTTCCATGTATTATTTACGGTTAATATAAGCTTCTCTTAATACAGCACCGGATCCAGGGTGGGGTGGTGTGTGTGTGTGTGTGTGTGTGGGGGGTGTGTTTTATTATGGTATAGTATAGTATAATCAAGCGAGCGCACAACGCAATGAACAGCGCAAATAAATCAAATAAATATGAATTCTATTTTAGGACTTTAACGATACTGAATGTTCACTTTTATATATATGCCTACATTACAATAATACCGTCCTGGAACATGGGTTGATACAAAGAAAATCGCATCCTTTTATGCCTGTATTTCAAAATTTCGGGAAGGATGCTTCCAGACCCTAGTATACAGCTTAGGTGTCTTTCTGCGGATGGCGTTTTATTACGCCTACATGTCAAAATTACCGGTGATAGAACGGGTGTTATAAAATATGCCAGGAAATCGTATTGTATAATACCTACATTTCTAATTTTCCGAGCGCATACCACCTAGACCACAATAGATATCACTGTGGGTTTTATTTCTATAGATATCAGGAAATCGCACTTTTCGGAGCGCATACCACCTAGATCTCAATAGATAACATTGTGGGTTTTATTTCTATAGATACCAGCAAATCGCACTTTGTTATGCCTACATTTCAAAACGAGAAAGTAGTAGTAGTAGTAGTAGTAGTACTACTAATAGTAGTAGTAGTAGTAGTAGTAGTAGTAGTAGTAGTAATAGTAGTATTAGTATTAATAATAGTAGTAGAAGTAGCAGTTTTAGCAGCAGCAGCAGCAGTAGTAGTAGTAGTAGTAGTAGTAGTAGTAGTAGTAGTAGTAGTAGTAGTAAATAATAAAGGAAATGAATATGTTCATACCAGGATTATTTTCGACGATCTCGTAATTTGGCGCACTTTCGGGGGGTATTGTTGTAAATGTCACATCGAAAACATCGTTGGGATCCGTATCGTTGAAGCTAATTATTCCGTTAGGGGCAGTTATTTTTCCTGTGGAACCATCAATACTGCAAGAACCTGTACATGTGAAGCACTACATTTACAGATATACTGTACATATGTCCATATAGCTGATTTGGTAAATGCACCAAAAAGCTGATACTGTACGATAAAGTATAGTTGCACAATATCGCTAGTGTTATATAGTATTACCCGGACGTATAGAGATACAACAGGACTATGTTATAATTTCTTATTTAACGTTATTTTAATTACCAGTTTATTAAGATCAATACGCTTGTACAACTGTACAACAAAATATGGAAGCATATTTATAATTCACGTTCTGATAATTCCATGTTCAAATATGAATAATCTAAACCAATCAACTTCAACCGTAGCTTTTCGGTTAGTTGGTGACAATATTTATCAATTTAAAGTTATTAAAGCAATTTTCCATTTGATTTTTTTGATTTTGATTTTATTGAATTGTCAAATGTTCGTAATTTGTAAAAAAAAATAATTTGAAAAATATTGACAACAATTTCACCATCTTTGAGAAGGAGTACGTTTGGATTATTTATGGATTTTTAATAAAAACAAATTAAAACTTTTAAATACTTACTCGGTGTTTGTGATGTTATGATCGGCGGCTCATTGGTTCTTATTCGAATTTCCACTTCGGCTCTGGTATTTTCTTTGTTAGAGTCTGTACATTCTATCAGGATTGTATGCAGTCTGGCACGACTGTAGTTAGGGGGCCCACGACTTGCGAGGTAGTATATGCAGAATTCTGGAGAAATACATAAAATTATTGTCATTTACATTAGGTATATACTCTCTAGTATTTAACTGCAACACGCAAGTCGTGACATGTCCCTTGTGTTTGTAAACCCTCGAAGTGTATATATATATATATATATAATACTTAATTATATATATATATATTTTTTTTAAATACAAAATTAATTGGGGTTTATAGTCGTTTTCAAGATTATTTCACTTATACCACGACTTGTCAGTTTAGGGCAGGAGGAAACCCACAACATCCGTAGCGTTGAATGTTGAAGTAAACCTGCGAGCACCGGCTGGTACTGACAAGGTAACTTTCGCGAACATTGATGCCGGGCCCCCGGGGCGGGATTTGAAACTTTGGCTCCGGTTCAACGTTCTACCACTGCGCTACCAC
>JAUTBT010006078.1:0-26436 GCA_032361225.1 Lepetodrilus schrolli
AACTAGGCAAGTGAGGTACAATATTTATACCTTACATGTGAGCATATTGCTTTAGCTACATTACTGGGTGATAAATATAATCTCAACCTCGTGTCTTTTGATATCAATGTTATCCTACTCGTTGATAAAAATTACCAAAATCCTCGGATTTTGGTTACTTTTATTAACGAGGATAACATTGATATCAAAAGACACTCGGTAGAGATTCTCTATATATTAGAATATATCGTATAATAATTAGAATAACCCACCCGATACGAGTGGTTACGGAAAATATGTCCCTCGTGAAATTAATGTTCAAAGTTCCTCACTCAAGCTCGGAACTGTGAACATTAATTTCACTCCGGAGATATTTTCCGTTATCACTCGTTTCTCGTGGGTTATTCTTTAAAATGACATTATCAACTAATGGTTACTCGCATGGCATGGATAAATAATCTATGCTGATTTCCCTGGAATTGAATATTCGATCATTGAGAAAACTAGTACCTAATTCGTCTGTAATCTTCGTGATAACTGGTCGTTGATATTTACAATACATGTACCCCTAAAATTGTTAAACAATATATGCAAGAGAAGTGATTGACACGAGCTGAACATTTGATCCTAACTCATTTACTTCGTATCCCGTACAATGTCAGCTGTATATGATCTGCTTCAATGCTATATGCGTATAGCAGAATTTATTTTAAGAAATGGGGGAATGATTTTTGAAAATGATTCAATTGATTTTTCTTAATACACTCATACACATGAGATAGGAGAAGGTTTAATGGGAAGGCTTTCCCCGACAAACAATCGTGCAGAACAATTAATTTGCTAGTTGAATTGGATTTGTCGACATCCTCTTAGCACGATCAAAGCATAAAAGATGCATTCATCTTGTTTAGTAATCATTAGATCAGCGTACGGGGTATACAAAGTTGTATTTATCTTGTATGAGATTGTCAGTCTGGAGTGGCAGGTTATGCATTGTCATCAGATAAGTTAGTGTGCTTAAACAGGCTCATCGTACTGATACCATCAATGAAAATTAATCCAATAATGCAATCTGCCACTCAGTGCCGTTTATAGCATTTATCGGAAATAAGAAACCGTAATCTTGTTCAGTTGAGCCACAATGAAGGAGGGTCCATTGAATGCGATAATTTGATAAGAACTCTTTCTTTATGACCCCAACTATGTAAGCTTTATTACTGTATTGTCACGTGTAATTGGGGTTCTCGTGGGAGAAAAACAAACCTTTCTACGGGATTAATTCATCAAGGGCGGATATCCTCGAAGGATGATACACACGTCATTATTCAATATCGTTGCCAACGTATGCAACAGTGTTTACTGATCAAGGCGCCCAATGAACGTGTACGTAATATGTTGAGGACTACATATCTCTATTGACAATGTTGTGAAATAACAAAAGAGGAAAATAATGGTTATATAGCACACTTTCTCTCTCTCTCTCTCTCTCTCTCTCTCTCTCGCTCTCTCTCTATCTATATATATATCTATCTATCTCTCTCTCTCTCTCTCTCTCTCTCTCTCTCTCTCTCTCACACACACACACACACACACCGGATAACATTATATGAGATTTATAAAGAGATATTTCCACCTGATTTACTTAAGTACAATAACATGATGGTAGGGTATATTTGTTGTCAACTCGTCCCTTGGGGTATGTGAAATGAGGTACCACGTTTGAGAGCCCTTGTTCCCTGAGCTGCTAGGCGAGGGATACAAGGGCTTTCAAACAGGGTACATTATTCCATATACCCTTCATGGCGAGTTCACAATTAATATTCAGTTCATTGAAATGGTCCTTTGTTAATTCATTCAGATGACCTATAGTCAAGTCAGTAAGGTGGTCCATAACCCATTTTGTAATTTGGTTTCTAGTTAATTCAGTAAGGTGGTCCATAACCCATTTTGTATGTTCGTTTCTAGTCAATTCAGTAAGGTGGTCCCAAAACCTATTTTGTAAGTTGGTTTCTAATCAATTCAGTAAGGTGGTCTATAACCCACCCTGTAAGGTGGTTTCTAATTCAATCTGCTAGCTTTACTTTTTACATACAATACAAGTAATCTACTTTGAATTTATACTGTGATGATTTAATTTAATTTAATTTAATAGTCCATTTATAAAGCGCATGACTCCATGTTAATGCATGGTCAATGGATCTGTGCACTCAATCTCCTTTTCAACTCCCTGGGGATCATACTACCCAAGCTGCCGTTCAAGGCGCTACAAGGTTATCATTCACATGTCAATCTCATCCTTCCGGGTACGCATTCTTTGCTGGGCGAACAGAGGCATTATCGAACTAAGCCACTTGCCTAAGGTGACACCACAAGTTTTTCAGCCTGTGATTCATTGTGGGGCAGGAACGAATCCTAGATACGATCTGCCGAGCTAGAACGTGCTTCACTTTAACCTGAGCGGTCACCATGGGCCCATGTGCCACCATATATAACGTAATGCAATGTGACAACAATAAAATACTATTGACATACCGGTATATATCTTGTTACAATCCGATTCACTGAATTAGTTTCGGTTTTCTGTCGTACTAGTGATCTAATAATCCATACTCGTCAAGTGTGTAGGTCGTCTATTAGTAACTTCTTGTTCACTAAATGTTTGTGACAATATCGCCAATAATAATCTTGCATGCACTTTAGAAATATCTCAAGCATGGAGAGGGTTAAACGTAACCTTACGAGAATCGTATCATACTAATCATATCAAAGTGGCAAGATCATCTTTTCATATAGGGCACTGGCTTGCGCAGATAACCATGAGGAATATATTTTATTTAAAACAAAATATTTGCATGTACAGATGATCATTCATACCAAGCGTTTTGGCAATGTTCCGTAAAACTGAAATAACACAACCTAATTAAACGTGGACACTGGCCATCGGGTATATTGGTATTGCACTGACAGCTTCCACACACTTCCCTCTTTAATTCGGAGTTAATGACGTAAATTCTCAATATCCGTCATATGCTTTTTAATATATATGTTTTAAAAAATATTTTGTTAAATACATAAATGAATACCGGTATATTCCTATTACAGATAAATTACGCGGTAATTATGAATTACGCGGTAATTATGATAGCAAATTATTGTAATCTTCTAATAGTAGTAGTAGTAGTAGTAGTAGTAGTAGTAGTAGTAGTAATGGATCAATGTGCTCTCATTTTCCTTCTCAACTTCCTGGGGAGTAAACTACCCAAGCTGCATTTCAATGAGCTAGAAGGTTATCATTCAAATGCCCATGCCATCCTTCTGGGTACCCATGCATTCTCTGCTGGATTGAAAGAGGAATTTTCGAAATAAGCCACTTGCGTAAAGTGACACCACAAGCAATTTTCAGCCTGTGATTCAATGTAGAGCATGGACGAATCAATGGGGTACAAATATGGTATATGCATTGAGTACTACATCTGTGACACATGTCACGAAGCTGAAACAGTCTGCTGGCGCCAGACAAACACGCATATGAAGTCAACCGGTACCGTTTTCAAGTCATTTACCAGTTCAAGAATGACGCTAATGAGAGTATTCGTGAGTGTGACCTTGCTGCACATGCAGCGGACATACTAATGTACTAGGAATACTGGTTAACACACGTGATACTTGTAATGTATAGGTATTATTTAGTTTCGCGCTTTTCTGTTTCAGTATTTCCATATTTACTATTTCACCAATAGTTAGTGCTTTACTAATGTTGTGTTTACTGTTTTCCTTCAGTTGGCCTAGGTTTTATAAAGACTTCGTTTTATTATGTAGATTTCACTAGTACCGGTTCCTTCTTAGTTTTCACGCTTTGTTTCGAGATCTTTGTTTACATCCGGTTTTTAAATAATTATTTATGACGTCAAATTAGTTTCTTATTCATTTGTGATGTTTCGTTCGTGATGTTTTTGATTGTGAGGTAATTGGTTTTGGGGGAACGATTGAAAGCTGTTAGAAGTGTGTGGGTGGTTGGAAAGATAAGGGGGCATAGAACAGTTTCTCATTGTGAACGGTGGCCAAGTAGTCGTAGAAAAAGTAGGTTTTGCATACGTTCCATTGTCTGTGCCCTGGTATCTTTGTATGTCAAGTAATATGCATGGTATTGTGTTTCAAATGAAGTAGCTTCCACGCAGTTTAATTGCAATCTAAATTTATATCACTACACCTGTAATATAATCCTTAAGCATTTAAAAATGTTGTAATCTCGGGGCCTGGTACCCGCTTTATCGAAGCAAAAAACAACCTTACTCAGAACTCAGCTATGTTTTAACCTCAAGTTTTTAACCTCGTATTTGTCCTGAACTGAGGAGTTTTCCAACAAATGCAAATTGCTGAAAGAGTTGACTAAAAACATACCTTTAATTGACTTGCACTTGTTTGTTTTGCGAAATCGGACATAGATACGAGTATATAGAGTCCTGGGACATCGGTCAGTGTCTTCGGTCACTTACGTTAACCAGCTGTTAACGGGTCAACATAAATGTCTACCCTTCCTCCAAACCACGTGATGTTATCATCACGTGATACTCACATGCCTATTAACATTGTATACCTGAATGAAAGGTTATCAAATGTGACGGGTTTTTTTGTAATATCGTAAAACATATGTCTCTTGAACACCGATGTATCTTGACACAATGCTCGTACTTCATTACATCCACTTCACCCTGGAAAGATAATATATAATCCCTCGTAACTGGTGAGTTATTGTCTATATAACGAACAATATATGGTTAGTATAAATGAAAGAGGAATCGATTGATGTGATGAGATGTGTGTCTTTTGTCCAGGATGTTGTACACCGCTTCCATTCCGTTGGTAACATGACCAGACACGTGACAGTGAAACAGCCAAGTTCCGGGGTTGTCCGTGAGCATTTCCACTGTTTCCGTTGTAGACGGGAAGACTTCAATGACGTCCTTCCGGTGAGCTTTGTCCGTGCGGTGTACGAAGGTCTGCCCGTGGAAATGTACCGGGTGAATACCCGAGGAGCTGCCGATTCCCATAACATACCAAGCTACCGTCTCCCCAACGGTGATGTCTAATCCTTTCAGATTACCATAGATAAATCCATTAATCGAGAACATGGTGTTACTAAATACGAAATCAGGATCGTTGATATTTACTCTATTTGGAGCAAAATTGGCGGAATTCTCTGCATAATAATAGCTTTCGGCCTCTTCAAAGATCATGAACAAAACGGCGAACTCTTTGGCGACTTTGTCTTTTCGTTTTCCATTTCTGTCAAGGATTCCGGGTCTGCAAACGACGAGCGGTCCAACGAGACCACTGAACATATCTTTAGTGGAATCGACAGAGGAGTGGTAGATCCACCCAATGCAGTTAGGATCGGTTTTCCCGGGACCAGATCTCTGTGGCACCTCCCACCTGTAGACGTAGGTGTCGCCGGGTGCCACGGAATTGTCGCCCGTGTAGGGACTGCCGTCTTGGTAATTAGCTCCTTCGTTGCCCTTGTTGTAGAACATCCCTTGAGGATGCAAAGAATAGTTCCTGGAAGCCATGTTCTTGAAGACGACTTCCACTCGTTCCCCGACGTTGGCTTTGATGTAAGGGCCAAGAATTCCCAGATGTATTTCGTCAGGTCCTCTGGCTTTAGGTGTCGTGAAGGTGCTGTCGGTGAACTCTCTGTACACGGCCTTCTTGTAGACGCTTCCTATGAAGTTGCCGCCGTCGCTTCTCACGAACGTGTACCCAGGCCTGAATAGATGCATGTTTTCGCATTACAATCAGCATAACATTGGAACACCTATTCAAATGCCTATTCTGTTGGTGTACTTGGATTATAACGCTATGTAAATATATTATTATTATTATTGTATTATTATTATTATTTAATATATTATTATTATTTATATGATTATTATTATTACTACTACTACTACTACTACTACTACTACTACTACTACTACTACTACTACTACGACTACTACTACTAATTACTACTACTATAATAATTATTATAATGTTAGTAATAATAATAATTATATTATTAATATATTAAATAATAATAATTGATTTATTATTATTAGTACTACTATTATATTGACCATTAAACTGGCGAATCAAGCTATAGTTATGTCTACTTAAATAATTGAATAACTATTTTAATTTAAAACAAATTTGGATATATCCATTCATAAGTTGGAGGTATATGCAGCTACGTACTTAGATGTGTCGTTCAAGGGCAGGCCTGTGATCAGATCTATCTTGATTGGAGCATAGTCCCACTCGATCTCCACGGCAGCTATGTAGTAACGGCGAGTGTAGTGAGACCTATAACCCCACTTCCGGGAATGGTATGCGCCACACGAGAACACGTCATACAAGGCCACCATTCCCCAGTCAAAGTGAGGGCTGCTACGGCAGTGTAGGGACCAACGACCTGTTACAGAGAAGAGTAATATAATATATATGGCGTATTGACCGCAGTATCATTGACACTGTACTCCTCATGGAGTTCAGAAGTAAACTGAGTGTACATTGATGTATTGACCAGGGCAATAATCTGAACATGATCTCGAGTGTATGTAGAGCACTATAAATAGTAATAATATTATTATTATTATTATTATAGGATTAGTAGTAGTAGTAGTAGTAGTAGTAGTAGTAGTAGTAGTAGACGTGAAACAGTAGCAGCAGCAGTATTATTATTATTAGTTGTTGTCGTCGCTATATAGGTACAGTGTATTTATCTACGTGCGTTCGATTATTACGAATTTATGAGATAACCGTTACTGAACATTCTAACGTCATATTCATTGCCATTGGCGTTGCTTCTAACAACGTTTTCAATAGTGAAACTTAGAAAGATATGAATGTTTTCCTTGTCCAAACTCCTTGTATCTCGCTCAAACACACACACCTTGTTCGCAACCTCAAGGAGCTCCCATACCCCGTAATTATTTGGTGGAGAGTGTAGATTGCATATATATCCGAGTAATCCGAATGTCAAATGGATTAACTACATTAACTACAGACATACTCTTTTCCATTGCCGATGGATGTCAATACAAATTCTACCGTGGAGCGGTAAAAATACATTGAAGATACAAAAGCGATGACAAATATGCCAAATGAATATACTTTGCAGTATTAGCTCAAATTATGTCAATAACTATTTATAGCTGTGATTGTATGCTTTGAAACCTGCCAAACTGGAAAAGCACACGTGGGTATTGTTGCTATGCGTTCGCATGACAGCATTTACAATCAGGGCAAATTTACATTTGCATGGTCTCCAGACCACATGCAAAATTTACTCCTGGTGTAAACCTATGTAAAAGAAGGCATGCGAACAGAGTATTAGGCAAGTGTGTGAACGAGCTGCAATTGTTGACCCCCACTAGCTAGTGCAGGTTAACCAATGGCGATAACTCCACATTTTGCAAAAAAATAATATATGGCATTCGAATTACTAACTATCTGTTCGCAATCACTGTGCTATCCAGTGCATATTGGTGGCCCGTTGCACAGAACAGTTGTAGCTACAATTGATTGTAAGTCAAAATTTCGGAACCCGCTACAAGTGTAAGTCCATTGCATAAAACTCTATATCCATACAATACTAGAGAATATGATTAGCTAAAACTATTGTAGCGATAAAAGTAATTCAAGCAACCAGACTTATATTACATTTGTAGCGAGTTCCGAAAATTTGACTTACAATCAATTGCAGCTACAACTGTTGGTTTCTTTTGGCAAAGGGCCCCTGGTCGTGTTGCGTCGTGCGGTTTAACATTTTACATCAACACGTACCGACACTGTCTGGGACCGAGTGAGCCGTGATTCCAAGACCAGGGTTGATGACCTTGCCTTCCACGGTGTTTCCAAGAACCTCGATTGTCTGCCCATGGAAGTTGACGCCATGACTATCACGGAACGAGCCCAGTCCGAATATGTGCCATGTCACGTGATCACCAATACACATGTCCAGTCCTTCTAAGTTTCCATAGCCCCGTCCGTTTATAGCTAGAATAATAGCAACAGTACTAATCAAGAGGATGTTTATACAAAATTAGCAATTTAATTTCATCCTCGGAGAATGATAGAGAATGTATTAATAAGATAGTTGTTCATCGAAAGATGCATACTTGCATCTGTGTAATATGTGACCTGCGGAATGTCATGCACAGTCGTGGACTCCTTTGAATATAAAGCAATCGGTTACTTGCATAGTTACCCCTACAATCAAAATCTCATCTAGATAATGATATACAGACAGGACTACGTGTCCTCAGTATCTATATTTCCAAAGTAATCGTAGATTGCAATCACAGTATTAGTCAAGACAGTTTCAACTTACTAATTTTTATATTGGACAAGATAAATGCTCCGTCGTTTTTTTGCACGCTTCCCGGATCCAATGCAAATCTCTGGATGTTTTCGTCCAGGTAATGAGATGACCCTTCGTCAATGGTCATGAATATCAGAAAGAACCGTCTGTTCTGTTGATGCTGAAGGTGGCTCCAATGGCCGAAAGAACCGCTAAACTGTCAAAATTAAATTAAATGCCCACTGTATAAGACTCGTATTCGATATTCGCTTAACATCATGATGCCTACAATATATATATGTTGGCGCTTTGAGAAACCACTTGGTGGATGGAGTAATGCGCTTTATAAATGGACTTATTATTATTATTATTAATATTGTTATTATTATTAATATTGCTATTATTATTATTATTATTATCATCATCATCATCATTATCATTATTATTATTATTATTATTATCATTATTATTATTATTATTATTACAAATTTATTAGTTGAGATTACAACAGATATCATAATATTTATTTCATTGGTGGCAAGTTACCAAGTAGGACAATGGGATAACGTCCCGAGATCACGAAACGTTTTTGAGTGCGATTGTATGTGTGGATTTGTGAACAAAACCTTGAGTTGAGCATGAAATAGTTCTCAAAAATATTTCGTAATCTATGGTCATGATCGCTCTAATTACGTGGGATCTCCAGTTGTATCTTTGGCCTGGTTTGCAGATGAGCATCGGTCCAACCAGTCCTGTGTAGACGTCACCGACAGCGTCAACAGCCGACTGGTACATGTAGGTAATACACACAGGATCGTCTTTGGTAGGACCAACTCCCTGAGACACCACATAACTATAGGACACAGTTTCTCCGGGCCGTGCGAATTTTCCAGTCGTGATATTAGCTAAAAATATATTAATTATTATGCATGGAATTAAAGTTTTAAACCAGATAAGCTGGCTATTCTTGCTTTTCCAAGAGAATGCGAAATTGCAATTCGGTTTTCAATAATTCCGCTTTCAATGGTTTTAATGACAGAAAACAACTGGTGAGGGTGTGGTCTGTGTGTGTGGTGTGTGGTGTGTGGTGTGGCAAGGGTGGTGACGGTGAGGGCTGAGAGCCCTGTAAGGTATAATTTTGCTCATATCACGGACTTTTTAGCAGAAGGCAATCCACAACACCCGTAGCAATAAGTGCTAATGTAGACATGCAACCACAAAATGGTACAGACAGATGTGTATAATAATTATGGTAGTGTTAATTACAATCGTTTTGTAACGATATATACTCACTGAATGGATCTTTGATGACAAACCCTTCTTCAGATTTGGGGTACGTGAGCCCATGAACCCAGATGGAGTAATCCCTGTCTGCATTGTTCTTCAGCACAATCTCCAGTCTGTCTCCTACTTCAGCCCTGATCACGGGGCCAAGGAAACCCAGATGTTCCTGAATTAGTGGTCAACGTAAAGTAATATAGTATTGAAACATTTAAAATAAAATTGTGTTTAGGGCCGCTTTCAAGATTCTTTCACTTATATCACGGCTTGACAAGTTTCGGGAAGGATGAAACTCGCAACCTCCGTAGCGCTGAATGTTGCAGTAAACCTGCTAGAGATGCAACGAATTTTCGCGAATGAATACTAAATTACGAATATTCGAATAGTAAAACAACATTCGAATATTCGAACACATTTGCAGAAGAGTTGTAGAGTGCACATCTATTTTCGGTAATACATTTGAGACCTTCTTATTCCAATCTTACTGCTCAATGACTAGTCGGAAAAGACAACAATGGACATTTACTGACCGTACATTAGAGATGTATGATGTTTTAATTTTTTTGGGGTTATTTTATCGATATATAGGATGACAATATGACTGGAAATGTCACTTTGTAGCACATTATATTATAATAAGATTTGAAACGAATATTCCAATACGATTAGAATACTTAAAAACGAATAGTCGAATAGCATTTTGCTATTTGTTTCAGCTCTAAAACCTGCGAGCACCTGCTGGTACTGACAGAACAAGGATGATATCTGCATTGCCACTCTACAGAAAGCGAATCCTAATATCATTATCGAATCAGAAAGGTAACTTTCGCGAACATTGATGCTGGGCTCCCGGGACGGGTTTTGAACTCGGGGACTTTGGCTCCGAAGTCAAAACGTTCTACCATTGCGCTACCACCCGCAAAGTATGTTTGTTTAACCTATGGCCTAATTGCCCATGATCAGTAGCGTATACAATGGGACACTGAATCAGAGTTGATATCGCACATACCTCTCCACGAGCTCGCACTTTCTTCCTCGTAAACGTTGAATCGGTATATTCAACGTAGAGGGCCTTGAGGTATTGACTTCCAATGGTATTTGCGCTTCGGGTATAGAACATTGCTGATGTTCTGAAAAGGAACAGGATAGGACTGTTTGCAATATAATGCTTTAGTGAGACCCCGCTTTGCCAACACCTGTTCATCCTCGAAACACAGACCATTAGGGCTACTTAACATCTGTCAAATAAGTAGACATGAGGATGACACCGCATATGACTGGGCCGGTACTTTACGAATGGGTCGTACTGTAGTCCTGGCGAAAATCTAAGCATGCACCATGTTTTTACTACAATAAAATGAATCACGTGACACATCGCCCTGACTACTTTTATGACCCTTTCACGAAACACAGCGTTGCCTTTTACTCTAGACCCGGCAAACACACAACATTATATAGCGTCATTACAACGCTGTAACAACCTTATATAACGTTGTGTGTTAGCCGGGTACTACGTCGAACATTTTAAAACGTTGCTCAGAATAATTGCATGTACAATTGATTATAAGTCAAATGTGAGGAACCCCCTGCAAGCGTACGTCCATTGCATGAAACACTTTTACCTCTACAATACTTTTAAGAATATGCTTAGCTAAAACATTGTAGCGATGAAAGTAATTCGTGCAACCAGACTTACAGTTGTAGCAGGCCCCTAAAAACATTACTTACAATCAATTGTAGCTACAACTGTTCTTAGTGTAGCAAAGATAAAATATCACTTACTAGTCCTTATCAACTGAAATTCCATTTTCAAAAAGAAATGTAAAATATCATAAAACAAGAATCGGAAAAATAAGGAATAACTTACGTATTTACTGCATTGATGCTTCCGCCTTGATACAGGTTCATTCCAGACGGAACATAGTCCCATACAACCTTTTCTATGGCAATGTAGTATTTCCTGGTATGACGGCTTCTCTGACTATGGTATGGAGCAGGGTTTGACCCGCGGTGAGTATAGGGATGTTCGGAGATCTGGTTATTTCTGGGTCTGACTAAGACGTACGCCACCATGCCATCTGTGAAGACAGACTGCATATAAAGGAGTTCAAAGGAATGTCACGTGTTACTGAATGTATTACTCTCTCCAACCGGAGATGCCTTAAAGAGCAGTGCCTGTGTCGAATCCAGCAGGGAGAGGGTTACACGAGTTGGAAAAACTGATGTTACTTGAGGCTTATTTCCCCTATTTATCACATAACTGTAGGAACTATTCAGTTACAGACACTATATAGGCAAATGTCTAGGGAACTGGGTTAAAGCAGGTAGACAAAATATAGTTCCAAGTAAATGTGCAAATATTAATAAATGTGTTTGCATATTTAATTGAATAAATATTTTAACTTTATATTCGACCGATTAAGTCAGAAGAAGAGGGTCTAAAAAGTCCAAACTGATATTGACCTGGCATAAGAATACACTAATATGGTGATTACGTAGTCCATTGCGTTATTTCACTAGTGAAAATATTTATATGTTTAGCATGGATGTATTTCACTCTCAAACTCTGTGTTATGTATAAAGATAATACTATGCACACGTCAGCGGAATATATACACACGTAGAAGATAATAAGCATAAAGTAAGTAATGTAAGTGGTTCAATTAAACACACGCTAAAACTTACTGAGGTACCACTCGAATATTCTGGACTGCATTAACCACAATCCTTGATATTCCGGAACCATGACTCCAGAACGGAAATACGCCGGGTAGAAATTCAGAGTGTCTAATCTGAAAAAGGTTAATTTTCGTAAATTGCATTTACAATACTGGCAACATGAATTATCACAACAGAACATTACATTAAACTGCTTTTCAGAACGTTTAATAATATACATCACACCTTATTCTCACCCAAATACTTCTATTAAAAAATAGAGCAGTTAATTATATAAGCAAGTCTAGAATACTGAAGCATCTCATCGGCTCATTTCATATAAATAGACTACCAATCAATATAATTTATATTTAAACTATTTACTTTCACCCTCTGAGACTATGCATAATCTATATATTTAACACCATTTTCAGGGCGAAATTCCTAGATCGGGAACAGACCAATGATGGATGGATGCTATATCATGGCATGTTTATGTTTATGTTTTAAAAATACCAGAGAATGGTAAGTTTTTAGAAAAAATTTTTTTTAAATAAATAAAAGTGTTTACTCAATATTACGATTTCTCCTGTTTGTTTTTAAAACTAAAAACGATTGGTTTCATATACAGCCATACCTATGGTTCTTGTAAGTGAAAGTCTGGCCATTGATGTGGGCGCTCTGAATGCCGTTGTTGAGGGAGAAGAAATGCCACACGACCTTTTCTCCAACTCTGGCCTCCAGGCCAGGTAGATTCCCGTACACATAGCCGTTGATGCTGTGCATTTGATTGGACGCTCTAAATGCACCGTCACCGGAAGCCAGAAGAGCGGTGCATGCTGCTACGTTACCACATCTCTGAATGTTTTGCTGTGTGCAGTGACTGTTCTGTTCGTCAGTAGTGTCCATGAAGATGACGTATTCACGGTCGATGTCACGTCGGTGTCCTTTGTAATCAAGGACACCTAGAATTGTATTACAAAAATAAATTTAAAAAATGCTTAGTCTTTCTTAAAACCGCTTTTTAGACTGTCTAATACTCAAACGGACATATTTAGACGGACATATTTCGATAGATGTCCTTAAATCCAGTTAAGCAACATTATTAAATATTGTCATCGCCAGTTGTATTAACTAATAATAATAATACTGATAATGATATAATGATAATGTTAGTAATAATAATAATAATAATAATAATAATAGTGTGCGCATGCATATTGCGCCAAATCCATGCTCGAAAGCGTTATCCTATTTTGTGCTACATTATTACCCCGGTCAATGGATTAGTGTGCTCTCATTTTACTTTTAAACTCTCTGCATGATCATACTTTCGACTGAGTGAAATTAGTGAAAGGAGAAGTGCATGTCAATATTAATGACAAGTACACTGAAAGCATTGTTGTAATTATCTGGAATTGGAATCCATATACCACATTTTGATCACGTGCACCCTGTTGGGAGAGATAAGCAGGGTAGGCAGTTTCTTGTTGTACAATATCCATCCAGATTCTAATGGCCATTGTTGCCTTGCAGGTTCTAAGACCCGCATGGTGCAGTGACGTGATCGCAAGGCAGTGTAGGACTCAATGCAAGGGACCATTTGTGATATCTAAATTGAGCATGATGCAGCTTCTAGCTATTTTTAGTCTGGAGGGAGAACGATCGAACCAGGAAGTAGTGTACACATACGATATTTTATGGTGGTTTTGGATAATTTAGGGCGTCCTGAGTCAGAAACTGCCTGATGACACTCTGTCATCATTGGGAAATTGGTATGATCTCATGCGAATACAAAAGGTGCATCTTCTCTGAACATCGTCATGACTAGTGCTGCGCAGCGCATCCGACCTATAAATAAAACAACAGACAGCTCTTAGTAACTTACCGCGTTTGCAGACGAGGAACAACCCCATCAGACCGGTATTGGTATCTCTGGGCGATGATCTGTGGGAGTGGTACCCCCAAGCCAGACAATTGTCGTCATCGACTGTTGGGGCGAATGTTTCTTTGGCGTCCCACTCGTATGTGTAGGTCTCTCCGGGTAAAATACCGTCGTCCTGCTTGTCAGATCCGGTGGTGTTGTCCTCGTATAGAGCACCTGTTAGCAACAACGTTGAAAATACGCTATGGAAATCTCCATAATGAACAATGCAGATATTGTTATGTAAGCACCTTCACTAGAGATGGTACATATAATTGTATGTATGAAAATCAACGGTATATTATGGGTATGCCTTATGGGAGTAGTACCACTTCGAGTTATGTCCCCTTATTGCATTAATATAATATGCAAACATTATTACGAGCATATTCAGTTGTTTACATTGGCGATTCAAGCAAAGTTCTATATCTGGTGTTTGCAGTGGAATTATGTCTACCATACAGAGGTGAAAAGTTGTTTGAAGTGCAAACATAATTGTATATATGTCAAGTGAATGTACTTTGCAGTTGTAACTAAGAACTTTAAGAATATTCAATCTACTCCAGTAGGAGAGCGTAGTTAATACGACATTGTAATTAGTTTTCCAATCATATATAACCAACTGCAGTACATTTTAATTAGACATATGTATAACATATGCAGCTGAACAGATGTACGTTTACGTCTAAGTGAAATCCCACTCATAATGCATTAAATCGCGTCACATGGAAAGAATTAAAATACAATATACATTGCATGTGCGTTGAAAAATATTACCAAAAAACATTCATATAGCAATAAATAATATTACTGTCTTACCCTCGGCATTCTTCTGGTAGAATATTCCATGAGGGTGTACGGTCAGAGAAGCATTGCACTTGAAGGCCAGATTGGCAAATCTTATTAGAAGTGTGTCTCCTACTTCCGCTCTGAAAAGGGGACCCACAATTCCCTGCCATGAAGGAACCGGGACAGGCCGAAGGAAGCTGTTGTCAGTGTACTCTCGGTAGACGACTTTATCGTATATACTGCCGATCCGGATTGGGCCATTTTGGATGAAATTATTGGCGAGCCTACATATGGGAGAAAGACATTGACAATGGCATTGATTATGTACACGATATTTCATTCATTTATATTTTCATTATCTCTCCCTATCGCTTTACTCTGTCTCTTTTCCCTCCCTCTCTCTCTCTCTCTCTCCCTCTCCCTCTCTCTCTCTCTCACACACACACACACTCTCTCTCTCCCCTCTCTCTTTCTTTCTCTCAAATGCTGTATTATATACCCCGATCTCTCTCATCCATATCTTTCTCCCCCCCTCTCTCTCTATCTCCCTCTCTGACACACACACTATCTCTTTCCCCTTTCTCTCACCCCCACCCATACACACATACACACATACACACATACACACATGTTCTTGCAAACAACGACGAGCATATATCTGGAGTGTACACGTACAGTGCTCTGTGACGATTGTGAGCTGTGACGATTTAATGTATGTAGTGAACGTACATGGACATAGAACATGCTTGCAGATTCGACTGCATATTATGATCTTTATAATAATATATCATGCTGTTCGCAGACATCATATTGTACATTTTTGCAACCTCCTCCCCCACCTCACTTTATTTGTAGAATTTTGTAATAACCTGGCGAAATCCCTGTCAACATTGGAAATATAAATTTTATGTACATTTAGGTTTAATTTAGTAAACTGATCTGAATATGCGTTGTGAGTTTTAAAAAGGAATAATATAACGGTATTAAAACAAAACTTGAAAGCAAGCATAATACTGAACAGACACACACACTTCCACAAAATACACACACCTACACTGACACACGCACACATTTTTCTCTCTCTCTTTCTCTTTCTCTCTCTCTCACACACATTGACACACACACACACACACACACACACACACACACCTACACTGACACACGCACACATTCTCTCTCTCACACATTCTCACACACACACACACGCACACACACACACACACACATACACAGTTGCATCTTCAATTATACTTTTAGTAAACATATTTGGATACTAATTAGTATTAATAATTAATACTTACGGATCATTGTTGAACAGATTACCGTTAGGAGCGTAGTCCCACTCAATATCGACAGCTGCGAGATACACGATTCTTGTTTTACCTCCATGGACCTTCTGATCATGATTATGTACGGGATGAGATAAAGTTGTATGTAAAGTGACCAAAATAACGAAAATATCGAAAAGCATTTTTCTGACGTTCAAGAAATATCAAATACGAGCGCCAGATGAGATATATCTCGTTCAGGTAAACATGGTTATCTTCAAGCGATCAATGACTGATCTAAATCCACATTCGGGGTTCTTAAATAGCAGAATATCATATTAATTAAATGAATTTCCGCGTATTGCAGCATATTTAAGAATCCCCATTGCAAATATAAGCGAGAAGTGATGGCAAAGTGGCAATCATTTGCCCACCGAAAGATATAGTGGATTAAGACCACTAGTACAGTAACTAAATTAATACTAGTAACTGTTGAGATTCAAACGAATTGATAGGTGTGTGCTGTCACTGTCTGATTGTTATATTACCTGACGAAACAGCGGGCAGTCACGGAAGCGTTGCAATGTTGATTATGGATGAAAGCGACGGTGACAGTTTATTTTCCTTATTGGTGAAAGTTGTGGAGATTACGTAATGAGGAAGAAATCCTGTCAACACATTAGTCTTCAACGAAAGCATGCTAATAATATGCATAAACCTGTTTAGTCAATCAAACTGGACTACTGGCATCGTTGAATACGCAGATATAATAATATAAAATATTGGCATAAAACCATGAATCGTTCTACTTTATTCTGCATAATGGCTTTATTCTACATCATTTCAACGTGATTATGCAATTTATGTAATTATGATTATATTCAGAACTTCATAATATTACTAAATGGTACATGTAACTATTGGTATGCATGGGTCGCATTATATATGCCTCCTCACTATGCCTCCTCACGTCTATCTGTCTGTCTGTCTGTCTGTGTCTCTCTCTCTCTCTCTATCTCTCTCTCTCGCTCTATCTCTGGCAAGATCATATTTGCATGCAATATTACATTAGAATGTTATTGTTAATTAATATCGACATACTTTTCTACATAATGTGGTGGCAGGTTAAAGTGAAGCACGGCTCGGCTGGTTCGTGGATGGGTGACCGAGAACCTGATCGTATCTAGAATTCGTTCCTGCTCCACACTGAATCACAGGCTGAAAAACCTGTGGCGTCACCTTGGGCAAGTGGCTTAGTTCAAAAATGCCTCTGTTCACCCAGCAGAGAATGGGTAGCCGGAAGGATGAGATGGACATGTTAATAATAACCGTGTAGCGCCTTGAACGGCTTGTATACTTCCCAGGGACTTGAGAAGGAAATTGAGTGCACACATATCCACTGACCGGGGTAATAACGTAACGCCATGAGCATGCTTTCGAGCTTGGACTTGGCGCAATATAAATGTTCACATTATTACTACAATGCTTCTAATTAACTAGGGAAATGTAAAATGATTTAAGTCTAAGCGAAATATTGTTTACAATGTATGTAAATAGGTACTGTACTTTTTTTTAAAGTATACAATAGCGACATTATCATTGCTAGTATGCTGACAAGACACGCTTATTCTCAAAATACATGCTATGGTGACATAGAGGAAATATAATACAATACAATTATTAATGCAATTATTAGAACGTATTTCAGTATATATTATAGTATATATGTTACAGTCAATCTCTAAAATCAGGAAATGTGTAAAATGTTTGAAACTTTCAGTGACTTTCTTTCCACTCAGTCAATTTTTAAAATGCCTGAAATGATAAAATGACTCCCCTTACTTGACAGATTGACTAAGATTCTTTAGCTAAGTTCAGCGGTATAACAAGGTGGTATATGAAGTTGAGATTCATTGCTGCATATAGTACAAGTTAATGGTGTATGTCTTCGCTGTGAGGAGCTTCTCGCAGCAACGTTGAACAGCAATTCAGTCACACGTACTGCTGAGGAGCTCGATGGCGTATTATGCTTTGTGCGTAGCTAATAATATAAAAATATTATAAAATATGAAAATATTGAAAACCATTGGGATATGCTGAAATTGTAGCTAGTTGCCCAAAACATTTGTGTAGGCATATCAAATGTATATACTTTCAGATAAAAATACGTTTGACCATGAAATGTAAACAAACCCGTGCTATTATGCCTTTAAATAACAACTGGAATCCATATTTGTAATAGAGACATGAGGTCGACATTCATATTAATTCAGAATATTGGTAGTTTTACACACATACAGGTGTATACTTAGTATCATGGCACCAATGGGACTGACTCTGAATCTTATTATTTTTCTGAGATGCAGTTTTCATTATTAACAATTTGAGTTGTTTTTCGAGAAATGCAAATTGGTGAAATAGGTAAGTCTGGCATTGATTATATATAATAGTAATGTGTGTGTGTGTGTGTGTGTGTGTGTGTATGTGTGTGAATATACATGTACATGCAGATAGAGAATTTAAACCGTAATAAAGTTGGTATTGCGTACAAATTATCATCCATGTTTCAAATAAAATGTTAATATACAATGTTTCAGTTAAATGTGAAGACAAAGAAGAACGAACCAACCGATTCCAAGCTTTATTAAAATTCGGCTGCAATAAAGAAAGAAATCTAAATAATAAGATTTATTGTTGTGGTTATTTACATCTGTATTACATTATACACCGCTTCCATCCCGGAAGTAACATGCAAAGACACGTGACAGTGAAACAGCCAACTCCCAGGGTTTTCCGTGAACATCTCCACTGTTTCCGTTGTGGACGGGAAGACTTCAATGACGTCCTTCCGGTGAACTTTATCCGTGCGATGTATGAAGGTCTGCCCGTGGAAATGGATCGGGTGAACACCAAGCGATCCTCCGACACTCATCACATGCCAAGCGACCGTTTCTCCGAGGTGAATATTTAACCCTTTTAGATTACCGTAAATTAATCCGTTGATGGAGTATTTAGTGTTACTCAACAGGAAATCCTCGTCTTCGATGTTCGCTCTATTGGGTGCAAACCTGGCGGCGTTTTCCTCGTAGTAGTAGCTTTCGTTCTCTTCAAAGATCACGAACATGACCGCGAATTCTTTGGTTATTCCGTCGGTCCGGTGACCGAAGCGATCAAGAACCCCATGTCTGCAGACGACCATTGGTCCTATAAGACCAGTGTACATGTCTTTGGATGAATCCACTGATGAGTGGTATATCCAGGAAATGCAGTTAGGATCGTTCTCGCCCGGGCCGGATCTTGGCGGAACTGACCATTTGTAAACGTACATGTTTCCGGGGCCGACGGAGTCGTCCGCCGTGTATCGACTTCCGTCTTGGTACTTGGCCCCTTCGTTGCCCTTGTTGTAGAACATCCCCTGGGCATGCAAGGAGTAGTTTCTAGAGGCCATATTCTTGAAGACGACTTCCACCCGGTCTCCGACGTTGGCCTTGATGTAAGGGCCGAGAATGCCCAGATGTTCCATGTGCGGACCCCGTGGAACCTGCTTGGTGAACGTGTCGTCGATGAACTCTCTGTACACGGCCTTCTTGTATACGGTTCCGATGAAATTGCCGCCGTCGTTTCTCACGAATTTGTACCCTGGCCTGAAGAGATATTAGTAATATTTGTTTTATAGGGAATACTAAAAGTTAAGGAAACGTAGAATTGTATCATGAGTTGACCATATGCAAATAGATACATGTATTCAATGATATTATAGTTTTAAGCTTCAGTATAGTTGTATGATTAGTCTGGCATTAGAGGTAAAATAACCAGTATTTAAACCGCGGTGATTGACCTTATGCTCGGTGTGTAAAACTGAATAGTATGGTGCGTGTCGTATGTGTGTATGTGTGTGTGTGTGTGAGAGAGAGAGAGAGAGTAGAGAGTGTGTGTATGAGAGAGAGATAGAGAGTGAGAGTAGAAGAGTATGTGTGTGTGTGAGAGAGAGAGAGTAGACATGAGGGAGAAACATAAAGGGGGAGAGAAAGAGGAGAGACAGAGACATAGAACTGAAGAGAAATAATTAGAAACAGAGAGGAGAGAAAGAGAGATAAATATAGAGGGGAGGGAGGGAATGAGATAAACAGACAGGCAGAGACAGGGAGAGACAGAAAGAGAGAGGGAGATAGAAACACAGAGAGAGCGAGAGAGGGGAGAGAGAGAAAGAGAGAGCGAGAGCGCTCTATGCTCTACTCTATGATCAGGTATACATACTGCGATGGATTAGTTAGGGGAAGTCCTGTGACTACATCGTTCTTCACGGGGGCATAATCCCAGTCCACCTCCACAGCGGCGATGTAGTAGCGGCGGACCGGATGTGGTCTACGACGCCAATATTTGGACGGTCGCGCGCCACAGGAGAACACATCTTCCAGAGACACCATGCCCCAGTTGAAGTGGTTATTGGTGCGGCATTGCAGCGACCATCGCCCTAGGCGAAGAGCATGCACGTACACACATGTACATGTAGCTAATATAGGGGGGAAATATTGTAGATCAGGGTTGGTCGGATTTTGCTCGATTTTGAGGTTTGGTTGTTA
The DNA here is from genome assembly GCA_032361225.1 of Lepetodrilus schrolli. Classification (NCBI taxonomy): domain Eukaryota; kingdom Metazoa; phylum Mollusca; class Gastropoda; order Lepetellida; family Lepetodrilidae; genus Lepetodrilus; species Lepetodrilus schrolli. The sequence continues at coordinate 20,821 of JAUTBT010006078.1, forward strand.
TTAAATAATATATAATATATTATTACACATTTATGTATTTATTTTGTATTATTATTATTATTATTATTACTACTAATATTACCTCGAATTGCTCAATTTTAATAATGTGTAATAATTCTTGTGTGTTGTTTTCTGATTTATATTTATTTCATATTTATTTATATTTATTTGTAGTTTATTTTATTTCTTCTTTTCTTTTATTGGGAGGGGGGGGGGTGGGGACAAGTGTGTGATGAGCAGCATGTTTTGTTATGAAATCCAAGGGAAACTGGATCATTTCACATTGAAAATTTGGATTGCAACTTACCTATGCTATCTGGAGTAGAATGGGCCGTAATTCCTATCCCAGGGTTGATGACTTTGCCCTCAACTCTGTTACCAAGCACCTCGATGGTCTGGCCTTGGAAGTTGACGCCGTGTGTATCGCGGAATGCACCCAGGCCGAAGATATACCACGTGACTTCATCGCCAATACACATATCCAATCCTTCGAGGTTTCCATATGCCCTTCCATTGATGGCTATCACATGAATAGGCCAAAAATAAATTTTGTAAAAAGTAATAATACAGTAGAAATGCCATGTTGGATTTGCGTTGGTTCTACGCCGTTTCTGTACATACCAGACAAATTAAGGTTAGTTTTTAAATTCAGATGTAAAATTGACTCGAATACACACTAAATATGAAATTCACTAAATATTACTCACTGAATGCTATGGTGACCATAATTTTCATTTTGGATTTGTGCTGGTTCTACGACGGTCCAGTCCACACCAAGCAACTTAAGTTAGTTTCTATATTCAAGACTGAAATTTACTAGAAATTACTCACTGAATTTGAAATTTGAAAAGTCGAATGCTTCATCGGTTTTATCCACGGTTCTAGGATTCGTGGTGAATGTCCGGATGTTTTCATCAAGGTAATGAGATTGGTTTTCGTCGTGAACCATGAAAATCAAGAAGAATTCCCTCTCTTGTTGGCTCCAGTGGTCTCTCATCTGTGAAGTAAAACCTATGTATATGCTCAAGTAGACTACTAATTCTAATGGTTGTTAACGCACGACAGGAATTATCTCCTATTGGCATGTGCTGAACTTCACTATATGTTAATTCTGTAAGCAACCCTTGCCTAAAATACCAACAAATACGGTACTAGTTCAAAGTGCTAATGTTGGCAATGATACAATGAAATTGGTCCTAATGTGTAGATAAGTCTACCACTTACTCATCAATACAAAGAGCACATTTTGTTCGACGTGTTTACAAAGGATACTAAATATATGTATTGATCGATCAGTTTAGATTGGGCCCAGGAATGCCATATAAACTATAACACAATAAGAAAACCTGAGAAGTGTATTATGACATAATGGGGTTTAGCGGAACGTGGAGCTAGAACCTTTAATGGAAATGACGTCGAACCACAGTACAAACAGGTTAGGTGTCCTGTTCCAAGATCCTATCAAAATCATATCAGCATCCTGGTAGGACACATTCACCTCGGGTGTTCTGGTTTGTTTTTTAGCATCCACGTTAGGTGGCCTGGCATGAACACCTAACAGGACACCTAACTTCCGTGAACACTAAAGTATAGCACCTATATATACCTGGGTATACCGATTGAACATTTGGCCTGGTTTGCAGATCAATAGAGGTCCAACCAGGCCTGAGAAGATGTCTTTGACAGAGTCGACAGCCGACTGGTAACTGTAGCTGAGACAGGCAGGATCATCTCTGGTCGGAGACACTTCTTTAGAGACTTCATACCTGTACGTGATGATTTCCCCAGGACGTGCATATTTGCCGGTAACTTGATGTGCTACAAAATTAAAGACAGTTTTAAAGCTTTATCTGCGTATATTGTTCCATACAACGATATACTAGGAGAGTCGCAACTAGCTATACATTGGAGAGAGAGAGAGAGAGAGAGAGAGAGAGAGAGAGAGAGAGAGAGAGAGAGATAGAGGGAGGGAGGGAGAGTGAGAGAGAGAATTCAATCCGTTCAAATGCCCAACTGATAAAAATAATATGGAGTAATGACTATAATTTCCAATCAAATAGACTAGTAAATCCAAAGTTCCTTTTGACATCAGTATCACCAGTATATAAACCGCGGCGATTGACCTTATGCTCGGCCTGTAAAACTGAATAGTTTGGTGCGTGTGATATGTGTGTGTGTGTGTGTGTGTGTGTGTGTGTTTTGTGTCTGTGAGAGAGAGAGGCCAGAGAGAGAGAGAGAGAGAGTGAAAGAGTCCGAGAGAGAGATAGAGAGAGAGAAAAAACTAAATGAGAGAGAGAGGCAGACAGGGAGAGAGAAATTATATATTATTGTATCACCTATTGTTACATAAAACATATAAAAACATCATAAAAGATATATTCAAAAATGGCCGCAAAAATGGCATATAGATGTTTAAGTGTGTGTGGGCATGCAATTAAATCACTACTCATATCAAAACAGGTATTAATTGCTATACCTTCTTTCAAGCCATTATTAGCTCATGAAACACTTTTAGAATCTCTTCAGCTGTCAATATTGAATTATGGCTTTACTTTACTAGATTCATTATTTATTACTGATTGGACTTGTTATCACAAACCACGACATACTTACTGAATGGATCGTTGATGACAAACCCTTCTTCAGATTTGGGGTATGTGAGCCCTTGAACCCAGATAGAGTAATCCCTGTCTGCATTGTTCTTCAGCACAATCTCCAGTACGTCTCCTACTTCAGCCCTGATCACGGGGCCAAGGATTCCCAAGTGAGCCTGGAGTTAACGTGTCCATATCTAACAATTTGCATATTCGTTTATGTACATGTATGGTATAACAGTGAATTTCCAACGTGTTGTCAGTTAAGATGTGGACACCATCATGATAGTTACCGTAGGGAAAAATTAACACACAAAAGCAAAACAAAAGATGTGTCCTGTTAGGCCAGGACATCTAATGTGAATGCTAAAAATACACCAGGACGCCATAGTTGGAAGTGTCCTGCCAGGATCCTGTCTGATCCTGTTAGGATCCTGGCCCCCGTTTCACAACAGCATCCTAACTATTTAGGAGCTCCTAAACCACTCCTAAGAGTTGTCACCTCGTAACAAGTGGTTCACGACGTCACAAGTCTTATTCCTTTTTAAATCGGCATCTAACTTAGGAGGTGATAAACTGGGTCATAAAGTTAGTAGCTCCTAAATTTAAGATGTCGTTGTGAAACGGGGGCCTGGAACAGAACACTTAGCTATTTCTACTGTGAATGTAAGCATACACATCCGTCACACACATTCCTTGTATGGAGCGTCAAACATACCTCCCTCGTAGATCGCGTCTTCTTTACCGTAAACGTCGAATCAGTGTATTCAACATAGCGAGCTTTTATGTATCTAGGTCCAATTCTGTTGGTAGTACGGGTATAGAACGTGGACGATGTTCTGAAAATATACACACACAAAATAAAGATAGTCAATATGATTGTATTCGTACAAGATTGTTTGTGATACAATTTGGTCATTGGCATTGCCAAAGACGTTAAGTAGCATTTCTTTATGATTCTTATGCTGTTTAATTTGTTTGCCAATTTAAAAAATAAATCATAACAAATCGAAATAATTGCCACAATACAAATTTGACAATGTATAGATACAACTATGCTATTCTTAGTTAGCACCCATTACTTTCAATCTCATTAAAAATAGATTAGCAGCAAAATAAAGAGGAAACACAGACACACAAATATGATATGTTTACGGATCCCTGCGGAATGGCGTAATAGTGAATGCGTAACTCTGCTGACCTGAAGGTTCCCAGTGTAAGACAACTAACGTTTGAGTGATATATTTTTCAACTCGACTGAATAAATCGAGGCTTCACGAAACATTTTAAAACCTCCAGCACACCCGATGTGCATGTCTCCTACTAGGATTCTGTCGATGAATCCGTAACAAAAGATAATTCGTCCTCTTATTTTACTTTTCGCTGTTCATTGATATATATTGTAGTCGAATAAATAATAGATTGCTATATGACTGTCCAATATGTAAGGACCACCAGTTTCGGATCTGATTTTTTTTAAAGGCCAGGAAGTTGGACAGCGCGTACTTATTGACGTCATCGATGTCGCCGCCGTTGTACAGATCCTTCCCTGACGGGACAAAGTTCCAGATCCCCTTCTCGATCGCGATGTAGTACGTCCTCAGCTGGTTCCTATTCATCGGACGAATCATCTCGGGATGGTTTCCATACATCTGACGAATTGGTCCACGCATTATTGGCGGAAGCAGGATCGGCCATTGTCTAGGCCCAGGCCCTGGCCCAGGGTACTGGTGCTGACGATAATACCTAGAGAGGTAGTTATAGCTGGGTCGGATGTGAACAAACGCCATCATGCCGGCTGTAAGGAAACCCAACAAATTAGCATCACTACTTGATAAATGGACAATTATCAAATTAATCAATCAGGGGTATGACGTTCTAATAAGTTGTAGCACGTTTTAAGAAATATATGACTAGCAGTCATGGTGAAGGCTCTAGTTATACATTATTCGCAGAAACAGAGAAGTGTAAATATCTCTTGTTATTCAATGACAAAGACTTTATGCCTTTAAAACAGCGTCGTTCTCCCAGGTGATTTAGCAATCACGATTTGTCGACATATTTCCTGGTCAAACGTATTTTTACCTGAAAGTATATATGTACATTTGATTTGACGACAAAAGTACATTTTCCGTTTGTTCACTGATTTTTTTATCACGAGATATAAATAAAAAGATTTAAAAAATAAAAATAATTAATATACTGAAAACCATTGGGACATGCGGAACATGTAGATTGCGGCCTAATAATATACTTGTCCATGCTATATGTCAACAAACCGTATGCCTTAAGCCTGAAACCGTTACTCTTTCGGAATCATCAAATTGTCCTCCACGAAGACTTAACTATGTCAATACGAATACAATAGCTTCGGGATGATTGATGATTGATGGTCGATGATTAAATGACGGGTCTCTCGGTAGGTAACAACAGGAAAACTCACAAAGGTACCAGTCGACAATTCTAGATTGCATTAGCCACAGTCCTGGATGTTTTGCTATCATGATTCCAGTGCGGAAGTATGAAGGTTGGAAATTGAGACTGCCTAATCTGAAACAGAACAATATTTGTGTTACACAAACACGACATTACAACATTATACGAATTAATAGGACAGGAAATTACCATTTTCCATAGAATATAATTAATTATATGACATTATAGTATGTAAATTAACAAAGCTGTGGTGAGTGTCCTTTGGAAAGAAGCTTGATTAATATTCACAATATCCGAATAATTTGGTAAATACGGTAAGTACTGGCAAATACAATGTTTGTACAAATTTAATGTCCGCTATGTTTAAGTGCCATCGCAATAGATTGAAATAAATTTGGTATGTTTTGTATGTGTGTGTGTGTGTGTGTGTGTGTGTATGTGTGTGGGTGTGTGTGTGTGTGTGTGCCTATGTGTGTGGGTGTGTCTATGTGTGTGTGTCTGTGTGTGTGTCTGTGTGTGTGTCTGTGTGTGTGTGTGTGTGTGTGTGTGTGTGTGTGTGTGTGTGTGTGTGTGTGTGTGTGTGTGT
>JAUTBT010006089.1:0-13841 GCA_032361225.1 Lepetodrilus schrolli
ATTGATAGGATGCGATGTCTGTAGAGTGGCAATGCAGTTATCATCCTTGGTCTTGTCAGTACCAGCCAATGCTCACAAGTTTACTGCAACATTCAGTGCTACGGATGTTGCGGGTTTCCTCTTGCCCTAAACTGACAAGTTGTGATATAAGTGAAAGAATCTTGAAAGTGACTTAAAAACAAAAAACAAAAAACAATATACTACTTACAATAATAACAATGACAATACAAGTCATAGTTACTACAAATAAATCATTAAGTATGCTAAACTTGTTCTGACCTTTTCAATGCTTTTCGAGTCATCCAATTCATTTTTGCTTTTCTTAATCAAATTTTGCAACTGTTGTTCAAGCTTTCCTAATCTCAGTTCAAATCTTGGCAAGTCTTTTGGATTCACTATGTCCTGCAAAATGAAATAGAAAATCGACATTAAAATCATAAAACTGACCAAATATTTTCACCAATTTGAATTTCTTTACTACAAGGTTTGTAAGAAATGGAAGCATTAAAATAGTTAAAGTTTATCATTATAGAGGTTTAACTGTTTATATAGTCATCAATGTTAGATGGAACAAAATATTTATACAAGAATTCCCAAGATCAAACCTGTTTTGAAGGTAAATCTTAAATTAACAATGAAATAAAAATAGAATAATTTGGGGAAAGTTGATGAGACAATAAAAATATTCAGTCTCAGGTAGGTGGGTGGGAATTTAAAAGAATTACCATACCAGGAAATGTGGAACAAGTATGTCAAATAGACTTAAATTCCATCATTATTTATTCAACACTATTACTAAAAACTTTGTATTTTGTGATGTAGAAGATTGATATGGTTGAACATGTGGAAAGTTACCTCAAGTTTAATGGAGAGAGTACACAAATCTGTGACAGGAATATGCAGACTGCCATCTGGGATCGTCTGTCTGTCTGACACCAGACTACAGTCTTGAGATCTTGACAGTGTCTGCAGACACATGTGGAAGGGAGATAACTCTGTAATCAGCTTTGGGTCAGTACATGTGACGAAAGCTGAAAAGGCAGAATTATTATCAAAATAATTGATATTTTAATTAATTTTATAAAAATTGGGGTTTAGAGCCGATTTAATTTTAATTATTTTTTTAATTGGGGTTTAGAGCCGATTTATATTTTTATTCCTTTTTATAATTGGGATTTAGAGCCGATTTTTTTTTTTTTAAATTGTTTGAATTGGTGCTTAAGAGGCGTTCTCAAGATTCTTTCACTAATATCATGGCTTGTCAGTTTAGGGCAGGAGGAAACATGCAACATCCGTAGCACTGAATGTTGCAGTAAACCTGCCAGCACCAGCTGGTGCTGACAGATATTTTAATTCTAGATTATGCATTACTTCCATAGTAATTACGTCCTTAGAAACCTACTAGAAATGTAATATCAATATATTATCAATGGGGAACACTATGTCGCTAAATACTTGAACATGTTTTCTCCATATGAATAATGAAGCACATTAAAATGATCAATTAGATTTGATCACACATTGTGTGCTAATTGCTCTTCAAGATACCTCTCATTATCAATACAAATACTGCAAACAAATGCAATTAACCATTGATATTTGGATAACATTACATTGCAACCCAATATGCATCCCAAACCTTGTAAGAATTTATTATGAACAATTATTTTCTCCAAGTACTACATACTCCTGGCCTCTGAGATTACGAAAATCTTTGAGTACAATTTCATGCCCGCCCAAATTTCTATGTGGATTTTTGAGCAAAATTTTGAATTGAGCATAAAATTGTCCTCAAAATAGTTTTGTGATCTTGGGGCCTGTATTACAAAAGAATGGTACCAACTTGATGCTCTCGTCTTGGTCAGATTGAACTCCTTCCTCACAGACAGGGCTTCATGAGCTATTTCCCTCACAAGCACCATGTTCTCGTTAAGTTCTGGGTTGTGCCAGGAATACTGAAAAATTACAGAACAATTCCATTGAACAGCACAAAGTATGCTTAAAATTACTGAAAAAGATGCCTCTCAAATATACAACGAGATACACAAAGAGCGACATGTACCTGTTTCGGCTGTGGGTATTCAGCAATGCAGACACTTTCTGGCCAGTTGTCTCCCCTTGGTGGAAGTCTCTGGAAGAGCTCTTCTGCCAGGAAAGGCATGAAAGGACTAATTGCACGTAGGTAGGTTTCCGTACAGAGGTACAGAACTTGTCGGACACAGTTCTGCTGCTCTGGTGTTCCGGACAGCAGAACTGGCTTCACACATTCCTGAAAGTAGAAGCATAACATTTTCTTGGATGAATTCAGCAGTGGTCACCATAGTCTTTCTGGGTTCAGCATATTTGTTTATAATTCAAATTTTAAATTTACTTTTATGTCACACATACAATGAAATGCACTGTAAGCATGGTAAGACTGTAGATATCTGCATCCTACCATGAAAGCCAACTACACTATACATTGATGTTGGGTTACATATGTGCCTTCAAACTTGGGACAAATAACTGTGAAGTCCGATGTGATGTCAAATGTGCATATAGCCTCAATATATAGAAAACTTCTCTGGGATACTTATGTCGAGAAATTATTATGATAAAATAATAATAATACAGTGAACATTTATATTGTACCAATTCCACGCTTGAAGGCATGCTTATAGTGCTGCATTATTACCCCCGTCAATGGGTCTGTGTGTTCTCATTTTTCCTTCTCAACTCCCGGAGATGTATACAATATACAAATGATGTACTCACAAGATAAATATCACAGAATTCTGTCAGCCAAAACTGCAGCAAGGCTTTGGTAGCGAGATGGAGATCGTACGTTTGAAAGTGAGTGTCACATGACTGTATCACGTGACTCAGCCGACTCAGAATCCACCGATCGACCACCGAATGTATGTCTGTTACCTACAATAAATATACCAAAATATCTTTCATCACCTCACAATAGAATATATCAGCAGGAGGGCTCAATGCACCAATCATAAAAAAACTATGTATTGCTGGATTGGGCCATTTTGAGTCTTACTGCTGTTGAATGTTGATATTTAAAACAAAAAAAGCAGTTGTTTTATTTTAATATTTATAGTTTGAAATTGTGGTAATTTCTACTGTTTCTGATCCCAGTCATTTTATTAGACATCATGGCAAATATTTGCAGTACAACTGTAGATACTGCATGGATTTAACCATCTCTATTAATCCTTTCAATGCAACAGGCAACTGAAGGTGCCATAAAACTCAGTAATTGGTCAACCCAACAGGTAGAAGGTATAAAGATGGACCCTTTTGCAAATGTATAAATAGATTATACTGAGGCACCACATTAGTTTTGATAGAATAAAGGTGAATAAATTAAGATGTTTGAAAATTTATATTATTTGCTATATTTGTAATACGATATTGAAAGATAGGTATTTTAATGCAAAAAAAAATGAATTGGTGAGTGACTATCAATTTATTAACTCAGAGCTTTCCTATAAAAACATTGGCAGCAACACCATCAGATGTGTTCAGACATGGCAACAGACAATTGTGATTTCAGCGGAAAACAAGCCCTGGATCTGTGCAAATAAATGGATCCCTGGACAAATTAATCAGCGGATGTTTGCAGAACCACAGAAAATTGCCATGTATGTGTGTCAACAGTACCTGGAACTCTTCTGCAGGTCGGAATCCGTCCCCTAGGTGGGCGAGGACAAAGCGGAATGCCTGCCATACCTTGTTACAGAAGTGTCGGTGACTTCGAGCATGTGTCACATCCATGTTGATCTCGCCAGCTGAAAGAAATCCCATTGAAAACCTGATAGCAAAACAATACTACTACCAAAAAAAATATAAAAAAATACAATAAAATAAAAAATAACAAAATAACAAAATAAACAAATAAATAAATAAAAATAAATATGATAAAAACAATAATACGAATAATCAAATAACAAAATATTAAATTCAATAAAATAAATAATAATAATAATAAAAAATAATAATCTAAAGTTGCATTAACATAATGTGCCATATCCACATAGACTATCCATAGTCTCAGAGGGTGAAAGTTAATAGTTTAAACATAAATTATATTGATTGGTATTATACTTATATGAAAGGAGCCACTGAAATTCTTGTTCTCCAGTAATTTAGACTTGCTTATCTGATCTGTGGTGATATTTTGAATAGGAGTATTTATGTGAGAACAAGGTGTGACACATATTAATATCCACCTAATAGATCATGCTTAATGTGCTACACTACACAAATCAATGGAGTAGTGTGCACATGGTTTCCTTCTCTACTCCATGGGGAGTATCTCAATACCACTCTACAGCATTAACATTTTGTTGCATTTTACAAAGGAAACCAAATATTTCCACTACTCCAGTGTATGGAAGATGTCTATAATTTAGATATTTGCATTAAGGATCAATATTGATATAATTACCTTTGAAGTCATATGAGCAAAGCGTAAATCTCAGAGCATCAGCTCCACACTCGGGTATGCCTTGTGGGAAGTCTTTCCTCTGACCTTCCTGTGCCCTTTTGACCTCTACAGGGTCAAGGTTACTATGCTGGACCTGGTCTTGCAGACCCTAAAGATTTATTCAAATTAATTAATAAATATCTTATTTTTCAGTGGCAACATTTAATGCATACATAAATTAGTGTTAAAATAGATTTCAAGAGGATTTCAGATAGTGGGATATAATTAATACATATACATCTGGTTACATTTATTAAAATATGAAAGGACAAACTTAAGCAACACAAAAGGGAGGATAACTCTGCTGGCAGAGACCAGGCCCCGAGGTTAATACACTTTTGGGTTTACGAAACAATTTCATCCTCAAGCTCAAATTTTATATGGTGATTTGTGAACAAAACTTTAAGTTGAGCATGAAATCGTACTAGAAAAAGTATGAAATGTTTTTTAGTACAACTATATGCTAAAATAAGCACAAAGTTGCTAGAGTTGAGAATGAAAACATATTCATATCGCACATGAGTACCTCCAGAGTCTTTCCGTGGATAACATCCATCGGGTCAATTACGTTGCCGAGAGATTTGCTCATCTTTCGACCATGTGCATCTCTCAGCATTCCATGCAGGAGTACCTGGATAAAATAAGTACCATCACCAATTTGATTTCATTTGCATTAACCCTCTCCGTGCTGGAATAGGCACAGTCACTGCTCCTTAGGACATCTCCGGTTGCCTTCAGCATGGAGAGGGTTAATGGACAGAATAAAATAAACTGAATTTGAAGGTCGGTCATGGCTGTGAATGCAGTGTGTGAAACTTACCATCTGAAATGGCAGCTGTCCAGTTAATTTCACTCCCATCATTACCATCCTGGCCACCCAGAAGAATATGATGTCACTTCCTGTTTCCAGAAGAGTACCGGGGTAATATTGATCGAAATCTGGAGTCTGAAATAAAAAAAATATACAAGAACTAATTATAATTTCTAAACTCTTAAGCAATGTCTGTTATTTTATTTATCAAAATATGGAATATGAAATTTAAAAAATAATATAAAACATACTATTAATTTCTAAACTACAAAGCAGTGTATACATGTTATTTTATTTATTAAAATCTAAATTTTAGAACAATGTATGCTATTCAACTCATTTTCAAACAGAATATTACTTTAATTGAGATTGCTGTATAACAAGTTATCATTCAATATGACTTGGCAGAAATGTATCAATTACTGAAATATAAAATAAGGCAGAAATGTATCATTTATGGAAATATAACATAACGCAGAAATTTATCATTTACTGAAATATAAAATAAGGCAGAAATTTATCATTTATGGAAATATAAATAAGGAAGAAATTTATCAATTACGAAAACCTTACAAAAGGCGGTCTTACCTTCTGTGGCCACCCGAGGACAGAGAATGGGTACAGAGATGATGAGAACCATGTGTCCAACACATCCTCATCTGTGGCAGAACAGAAACAGCAACATTAACATATGACATTACGCTACTAGATATTTGCATATATAGAGATTATTAACTGAGTGTCTTTAGATATCATCTATATCCTGCACTTAGGGATAATCTTTGTATTAGATGAGCTTCAGCGAGTCTAATAAATAGAGATTATCCCTAAATGCAGGATACAGATGATAGCTAAAGACACTCAGTTAATAATCTCTTCATCATCTAATGTCAAGCTTAAATACTTCTCTATAAGAAGAAAACATCAACGTGTGAATCAACATTTTAAAGTTACGCATAGGAATACATGCAGGTCAGTAAATTGTAAACTGCACGCATTGATAAATACACCAAAGGAAAATAATAACTTTTAAAAATATTCTCATTTTTATTAAAAATTGTAAATATATTAAATCTAATCGATTAGCAGTCTCTGATCATAATTGTCATCTTGTTTACTATTTCCATACAGTAGCATTTATAAATAGTAGTACAACATCACATGAAAATGACTTCATGTAAAATTCGCTCCCTAATTTGCATAGTTATTAGTCAAAGTCGCACGATTCACGAAATGTCTGTATACTTCTTTGTTCTCATACACTTACTTGAAATGCAATTTATTACTGGTTATTTCAAGGTATATTGGTAACATTTGAATAAATACTATATTATTTTATATGTATGAACATAATATTTGGCAAAATTCAACATATTATTTAGAAACAAAAGGCAAAAACAGTGTAAATAATGTCCATATTCAACTTTCCATTAGATAATAAATAGCATTATTTTATTTATTTATTTTTGAATTGGGGTTTAGAGTGGCTTTCAAGATTCTTACACTTATATCACGGCTTGTCAGTTTAGGGCAGGAGGAAACCCGGAACATCCATAGCGCTGAATGTTGCAGTAAACCAGCAAGCACCAGTTGGTACTGACAGACCAAGGATAATAACTGCATTACCATGGTACAGTCAGCGCATCTTATCAATATCGCGTCAGAAAGGTAACATCGCGAACATTGATGCCGGGCTCCCAGGCTCCCGAGCAGGATTTGAACCTGGAACCTTTGGCTCCGGTCCAAAACCACAAATCTTTCACCCATACGTGACGATTGCTACCACAGATATTAGCATATGACATTATACTACAACATATATTAGCACATGATGCAGTTTAGTATCAGATTTGGTTACATGGAATAATCATGTATTTTAAGGAAAAAACTTCATGATGAATAATATGTGGACAGAAAGGGCTTCTCTTCCAAGGGAGGTAACTCTGAATATATCTCCACATCTGGCATCATGCATTTCCTAAATTCGGAAATCTTACTGAACAATTTGGTAAATAGTAGTTATTAATTTCCTGGTTTGGGAAAATGCAGCATCTCATCATACTCTCAGGAAGAATGACAGGAAAAAATGGATGAACAATTATAATCATGAAACCTTGTTTGAGAGTTATCTCCTCTTCACTGATGCCAAGTTTTAAAGAAGCTTTCTTCTTGGCTTCTGCTTCTGTTCTTCCACACACCCACATGGACTTGCTCTGAAAATAAAAGCATAAAAACCTTACTGAAATATTACTTCCATTTTTGATCATTTTAATTTAATAAGATCAAATGAAACATGTAAAAGAACTTAGATGTTTTGGCAATCAAAATAATATTCAAACCTGAAAGACGACTAGACCATCATTCGTGGCATTAAGCTAGAGTTACTTCCCTTGATTGCATAATCGTGGGCAGGGGCCCATTCCACAGAACAATCGGAACGTTACGAGTCGTAATTCCTATATGTTAACATGGAATTGCTAAGGAGTCACGTGGAACAGCAGCCTGAACTATTACGAGTTAAAGAACCAATATGTATTTTTTACTGGTGAATCTAAGCTGATTTTCTATTTTGATTTATATCATCTATCCTGTGAAAAACAGTTAAAAATCTTAGTCCTATTATGTTACATTTTCTTTCAAGATTCTTTCACTTATTTCACGTCTTGTACGTTTATGGTAGGAGGAAACCTACAACAACATAACTGCTGAATGTTGCAGTAAACCTGCGAGCACCAGCTGGTACTGACAGACCAAGAATGATAACTGCATTGCCACGGTACAGACAGTGCATCCTATCATGATTGAGGGAGAAAGGTAAAGATATATTATTTAGTGAAAGTGAAACCTACCTGATTCCCTGGAGCCAGTCCAGCCAGACTTTCTCATGGTTCTGTGGAATCAGTTGGATATCTCCATGTGATACAGCCTGGTGGTGGAAATTCATAGATAAACATTACTATTTCATTTGTTGTATTCAAAATCAAAAAGCATAATAATATATATATGAAGCAAAAAAAAAAAATACAAATGTTAAATAATATGTTTTGAAATTGAAATTCTGTCAGTGTATCTTTAAATATTGTTCATGTACTCACATCAATAGCCGTTTTTGCCATATCATCACAGTTGACAAACCATTGTTCTTTCAACCGTGGTTCAATGATGTCCTTTGACCGGCTGAAGTGGAAATGACATTATTATTACATACACTTCCAATAAAATCTGTAATCTTTAAATCTTGCTTCCTCAATCATCTTTTCTTTTCCACGATGGAACACAGCTTCATACACTCGAAATATAATTACGGGGAATACAGTTTAAAAAAACTTATCTGCATCAGCTGTGCCTCAATCATGGGACTTAGTTTAACACATAGCTGCTATGGGATTTCCTCCTACCATAAACAGATCTTGACAAACTTTTCGGATGCTCTTGAATCTAGTACCAACAACCAATTTACAGGCAGTCTCAATCACTATAAAGACCACTTACAAGAGGGCTATGATCTTGTAATGGAAAATAGACTCATGAAAGGAAACCCAGAAATACTAATGAAAGCTCGCAATGGAATTGATCCAAAATACTGATGAAAGCTCACAATGGAACAGATCCAAAATACTGATGAAAGCCCAACTAAATTAACCTGCAGATGGGGATACTGTAATCATGGTTCTGATCGCCGCGGTACAAGCCCTTCTCTTTCAGCGTCTTGGCCACCATTCTGCGAGCATCGAACCTCCGCATGCCTTCGAAGAGATTGGGAACATTCACCATTTTGCCTTCATCGTCGAGGACCGACACCATCTTTAACCCATGCTTCTCCCCGACCTCGAGGTCTGTGGGGTCATGAGCTGGGGTCAGCTTTACTGCGCCTGAACAGCAAACAAAATCATGTGCAATGAAAACATTGAAATCAGTGAATGTCTAGAAGATTGATATTTCTGTATTGGGGCAATGTGTGAAGACAAAATAATACAAGATCTATTTCAAGTCTACTGTGTCGGGTTTGCTCTTCCTTCCAATAGTGCATGATCAAACATCAAGTAGTGCATGATCAAACATCACATACTAGTAGTGTCTCATCAAACCTCCAATAGTGCGAGATCAAACTTCAAATGGTGGATGATCAAAAATCAAATAGTGCATGATCAAACATAAAATATGCTATCATCAAACTTCAAATAGTGAATGATGAAACCTCCAATAAACCTCCAATAGTCCATGATCAAACCTCCAATAGTGCATGATCAAACAGTGCAAGATAAAACTTCAAACAGTGCATCATAAAACATGCAATACTGCATGATCAAACCTCCAAGTGTGTACGATCAAGAATACAATAATGCATGATCAAACATCACAAACATATTTTTTATATTAGGGTTTAGAGCAACTTTCAAGATTCTTTCAAGTATATCATGGCTTTTCAGTTTAGGGCAGGAGGAAACCTGCAGTGTCCAGTGCAATCAAATATTTAACAATGCGTGCATATCAAACTTCCACCAATGCATGATCAAACCTCAAATAGTACCTTGTCAAATGGAGAACTTTCAGCAGATTATTTTTATTTGCTAGTCTAAAATCTGAAAAATATAATACATAAAATTTACAAAATAGCTTTATAAAACCAAACATATCCCTCCTACCTGTGCCAAAGGTGATATCAACGAATGGGTCGCAGACGACCGGCATGAGACGGTCAGTTAGTGGGTGGACGACCTGTCTGCCGTGGAGATGGGTGTAGCGGGGGTCAGCAGGGTGGACGGCAACGGCTACGTCTCCCAGCATTGTCTCCAGCCGTGTGGTGGACACCACCACCTCCTCATCTACAACAGCAGCATAGCCACATCCAGCTGTCTTGTCACGGAGATGTCAGATGAGTTAGATTGATTTAAAGCTTTATTTTCTATTTTTCATTTTACATTGGGGTTTAGAGCCGCTTTCTAGATTCTTTCACTTTTAACACAGCTCATTAGTTTAGGGCAGGAGGAAACCCAAAACATCCACAGTACTGAATGTTGCAATAAACCTGCAAGCACCAGCTGGTATTGACAGACCAATGATGGTATATGCATTGCCACGGTACAGACAGCGTATCAAATCAATACTCCATCAGAAAGCGTTGATTTAATCCTTTACGTCTCTGCGGGAATATTTCACGTATACAATTTTAGATTGCCACACATACCACTCTGATGCACAGGATATGCAAATGAAGACAGGACTCCAAACGGCACCTTCTTGTCATACCCTGGGACTGAAAGCATTGTTCTACCTTCCACTGCAATGCTGTCCACCTACAACAGTTCATCAGAGTTATCTTCCTTTCCTCACGAGTCACTCATCACAGTAAAATGGACTGCGCTTGGGCTTCAACTTTATTTCACTCCACAACACTATGCTACTATTCTACAAAGTAGTGGCTGGATGAACGTGTTGAATAATGATGCAGTTGTAAAATTTCCCCCATCTGCAACAAACACTAGTATACGAGTCTTAATGAAAAATATCTTATTTATATAAAAAATATATATATTTTTGGTATTATTCAATGTCCTGTCTAGTCATCAAAACTTCCTTTATCACCATTATGAAACTGTAGTAATTTCTATTTATCTATAATTTTCAGCTCAGTTTCAAATACGCACAGAATACACGTGTGTGTGTGTCAACGTTGAAAGCACATGGACAACTGTGTGAGTTGCTGTAGTGCGAATAAAGTGTGCTAATCATCTATTTTTCATTGCATGTTTGTTAAAAACACTAGAAAGTATTCTGGGGGTGGTGACAAGCATTTTAATAGCATTATACTGTGTACTATACTATTATACTGTATTACAATATGCTTTCACCTTTGACACACACATGCGTAATCTGCACGTATGCCAAAGTCCAAAATGTTTAATAATCTTCCAAATGCATATTACTAATATTAAACATATTTTATGATACTTCGATGATGCATCAACAAAATATTTTTCCTCATGAACAATAATTTGCATAAGAGGATATATTATTGACATACTTCAATGTCTGATATAGTTGACTGCAGTGCACACGACCAGTTGACAAGACGGTTCTTCCTATAGATTAACCCCTCATCGTGCAGTCGAACAAATGCCTCGATCACTGCTTGGGATAACTTCTGTAATAACAGTACAATACCTATCTTGAATTTCAAATCTTACAAAAGAAAATAATAAAATAATACCAGACAGAAACTTTTATTCTCAAAAATATATTCTGATTGTTTGATAAAAATATTTCAGAAAAAAACCCCAGATAGATCTGTGCATACTTTCATAACATTTGAACTTTGAACTTTCATAACATTTGCAACTAATTGTGGTTGTTATCCAATATATTTTTTATTAATTACTCCTTGAGCACTGTATAGTATGGGTGTAATACAAATGTGAAATATAGTATTGATCATTATTAATTAATTATCTACTTACCTCGTCCATTGTGAAACATGCCCGATTCCAGTCAAGAGACGATCCAAGCCTCCGCATCTGCTCATTAATTCTCTCACCTTTTCTGAAATGACATGGACATAATTGTACACAATCTTTATGCAATATGAAATTATTTTTCTTTGAATTGAAAGCAGGAAAGAGCATCAAATGGTTTAACATAAAATTTACTGTTTGGAAAGTTTGAATAATTATTTTCATCAGCAGAAAGGACTAATTGGATAAAACATACAGCACACATATTTTATTATTTTATTAAACTGTCATGTGATTTAGAGTAACTTTCTAGACTATTTTGTTCATATCACTGATGGTTACTTTATAGCAGGAAGGAAGAAACCTGAAACACCTGTAGTCCTTAACATTGCAGTAAACCTTCAAGCACCGGTGGTACTGACAAACCAAGGGTGATAACTGCACTGCAACAACCCAGAACGCACATCCTATCACAAGCTAACTTCTGCTCAAATTGATGCCAGGTACATGAGGCAGGTTCGAGAGGTTTGGCTCTGAATTCTGGCGATTTACCACTGCACTACAAGCACACACACACACAAACGCACACACACACCCCCAAATGCATGCACCACGCGCACACACACACACACACACACACGCACACACACACACATACACACACGCACGCACACACGAACACACACACATGCACACACACACACACACACACACACACACACCTCCTCTCCTCACCCCCAACCACAAATACTTTTGTCTGAAAACAATGAAAACAGGAAAATTGTCCTACTCGTGCTTCCACTTCCACACTTCTTGTACGAAGGCATCACGACCCAGCTGATGTCGTGTCAGGCGTCGATCTCGCCACAGTTGTTTCTCCACAACCACCTGCGTGGCAATCCCGGCGTGATCACATCCTGGCACCCACAGGGTCATCCTACCCCTCATCCTCTCCCTAGGTCACAAAGGAAAAGACTGACGGGTCAGGAAGCCTCCCATTTTCTAAATTTATATATGTATTAAAAGATGGTGTTGTCAGATATAATGGTGTCTGTTCCACTAAACCATCATAGTCCTATGAGAGTGGTAACTTCCCATACAAGTACAGAGGTATGACCATTGTAACACTATCATTCTATGTAACAGGACCTAGGTTTTTATAAGTATAGAGGAAATATCTTGAAAATATACCATGAGAGATAAATCATTGCAAATAAAAACAGTATGTAAAGCAAGTTAAAAACATACTAAATCTAATTCCAGAATTTCAAATGAACGAAATACAAATATTAATATTAATATTCTGAAATTGGTTTTGTTTGTCACAGAAATTATGTAATTACCATAAAGTATGTGAAACATCGCACACTAACCGCATGCGACAGCAAGGTAGTATGTATATGCAACCTAAGTTAGTATCAGTATACATCTAGATATTGTTGTAATTTTGTTAGTAATGAAACCAGACAACCCCCGAATACAAGAATCCTCGAAACCCTGGCCCGTTATGTCTACAATCTCCAAAATTTGCAACTCAAAAATTAGTTTGTTTGTGCTTTGCAAGAAATGCTACATAGCGACTGATGTGATGCTAAAGGTCGCGATGGGATAAATGCTGCACAACCAATTATTAAAATATAATCTGGATTAAAGCTGAGTCTACTGTACTGTCAAATGAGTGAGCGAGGTATTGTTTTATGTCACAGCGGAAATCTTTCACCCATACGAGACGAAAGACCAAAAGAAACAGTTGCCGTGGTTACTTACCACCGGACGATGGCGTCCTGGACAGCATTGGTCAGTGCGTGTCCGAGATGTAGAGTTCCAGTCACGTTTGGCGGGGGCAGCACCATCACAAATGGAGGCTCGTCCGACGTTGAATTCTGTAATCCAATCTGGACATTGTAATGTCTGATGTCAACAGACATCTTGCCATGTACGTTGTATGTCAGATAAATTAAGAAAATAAATCATACTCCGGAAGTTAATATTGGTCCTCTAGCCGAAGCTGAAGTGCACAATGTATCCTGAGAAAATTAAAGATATATAATTAGGACTAGACAGTGCAGGGGGGGGGGGGGGGGGAAATAGTTAATAA
>JAUTBT010006089.1:13851-26433 GCA_032361225.1 Lepetodrilus schrolli
CCCCCCCCCCCCCCCCCCCCCCCCCCCCCCCCCCCCCCCCCCCAAATAGTTAATAAGAGGAAATAAAATGTTATAACATAAAATTAAATGACAGTACATGCATGCTGTATCTGAGAATTACTATTGAATAAACAGAACTAGTGACTCCTGACCTTTGGACTGGGCTGGAAATATCCCTGGGTTTGCCACCACTCGTACCAGGCTCGTTCCACAAACTGCGGGCTGTAGCCAGATGGAAGTGGCTCGGACACATCTGCAACAGAAGGAATGTAGTGCAATCAGCCTGTGTTATTAAAGAGATTTATGGGGACATTGTCATACCATAATCTCACCTAGTGCAACTGTAATAGCGTAAGATCAGTTTTGCAAAGTTACTTCCCCTTCCATTATGGAAGTTGCTCTTTGTCTATGGCGTCTTTTAATCATTTTTATGTGCTTGAAAAAGTGCAACCTTTAGTCTTTTGACAGTTTCTTTGCAGCAAAATATTAACAATGGGTACCTTTCTTATGACCAGGTTTTGTGGCATAAAAACTATCAGACACTGCATTCTTTGTATCAGATCTGGCATCAATCGAGTAGTCTCGGACCTGACAAATGGAAACAATGTCATCATACTTGTTGGGGAAAGATAGTTATATCAGAATACTAGTATGTTAATATCCTGAGTAGTGACTCTTGACCTCCTGCAAAAATGACCTTGCAAGTCGATACAGTTAATTTGAGTTAGAAGTTCTAATTTCAGTGTTCGAATTAACGGGGGTTCTGGGGGTAATTTGAAAATCTGCAATGTTAAAGGTATCTACGGGACTCCCTGCAAATTACAGATTTGACCACCATTAACATTGGGCCTATAGAGGACCCTCTTATTACCAACGAAGGGCAGGTTTTTGTGGTATTAAGATTCGAAGCAAGCTCCACGCAATCTTTTGATGATTGTATCTAAATAATAATCTTAGACGTAATGATCACTCACTTCCTCATCTTTTTATCACAAAATATTGCTATTCCCACGCTTACATTTATCAATACATCACCCAAGTGAAGTTGTTGCTGCAGGCAGCCATGATGATGACGTAGACCCCTTTCCATGGCAAATGGGAAATTGCGTATTTACGTAAACAAGTTGGAAAAAAAATCTCAGATTTTTTGAAATTGTTTGGCAATATTCTGTAGCACTGTCAGTGCATCTCGGAATATATTAATTTATTATTAATTTATTATTACTATTATTATATTATTAGATCTAATCAAGCTTGGTTCACTGCCGATAGGCTAGTCATGTTAGCAAAATACATATGATCTATTCATTATTATCAGCTAGTAAATAATGCACTGAGTATTTCTAGTTTAGTGGTTATGATTTTGAACTACAATATTAATCTAATTTCTCTTCATGATATCATTAATAAACTATTTATATTGGTCACACATGTACAATTATTTCTATAAATATATTAACATTATCACTTTTGATCTATTGTAGACATCATCATTACAATACTTTTACCATTACCTTTTGCCTCAATGGTAAAATTGTCACAAATTTTATCAAAGTTGATGATTGTATCGAAATTCTAATGTAAAATGTTAAGAACACTCACTTCCTCGTTCTTTTATCACAAAACACTGCTATTGCCATGCCTAAATTTAACAAACGGAAAAATGTATGTTTATGGAGATCAATTTGGAAAAAAAATTGAAGATTTTTAGAAACTATTTTGCAATATTCCGAAGCACAAAAAAACCCACAAAATAGTTCAAATATGTCAATTTCCATTAAATAGAAATATTAACATATATACGATATGCGATCTGTAAAATGACAAAAATTACAAAATGAATAATATATTATCTTGAAAATGATATGTTATCTATTAAAAATACTACAATTGTAATTTTAATGAGACATTTTATGATGAATATGAAATATTGTTTGTAAAATTGACAAAATCAATATAAGAAATTACCAAAACTGGATCCCGTATATTTTGAAATTGACAAGAGACATTTCATTGAGGTCATATGATTTTTTTATGTTAAACATGCCTGTGAGCAAACAATGTCATATTTTTTAGAGCTTGCATTTATTTATTTATTTTTTTTAATCACGTTAAAAATGTGCATCTGTGCGATATAACGGGGGGAAATGTCAGACATCAAATATATCCAACAGTTTTGGAAGTGGAAGCAGGGTTATAGTAAGAAGTACAAAAGCTGGGCTACCCAGAAATTGGGAGGGGACACTACACAGTAAATGTTTTCTAATTAAACTTATGTTCTTTGGAAATACATAATTATTATGTTAAAATGTGTGAATATTTGGAAATCTATAATGTTAAAATGTACACAAATAGCCAGTAGTAAAGTGTATGTTGACAATCATTATTTCACTTCTAATATTAAATTACTTATCAATCAGATTTTGCAGATGTCATTTGTTACTTGAACTGCCTCACGCACTGTAACTTGGCCCGGTTTGTGATAATACTTCGCTACACTCACTTAAAAGTGAAGTGAGTATAGCGAAGTATTATCACTACCCGACCATAAACAGGGCCAAGCACTGTGACATTTCATCATTCGTGTTAATTGGGGTGCAAAATAATGACAATATTTAGTTATGAGTTCACTTTACCCAGTAGTTATGGGGTAAGACTTTCGACACATGAAATTGACAAGATTCAGGTCTATACAATTTTAAACCAAAGTTTCTGTAAATATATTTCATATGGCACCAGGAGGCTGCCATCTTTTATGTTGCACAGAAACTCATCGCACTGCTCTTTTGTTATACTCACGCATTGAACATATTAAAAAGTCAGTGTACGGCATATAAAAGCTCCACGCAGTGACCAGCTGCGTTTCTTCAACACCTCAAATGTTTCTGGCTATATCAAAATTTACTAAAGTTTGGCATGAAATAAAAAGCATTCACTCGGTTAACCTACGGGACTGGCTCACAGTATATACTGGAGCAAAATGAAAGTAGTCAGAGGCGAGCGGATTGGAAATGCATTGATACCCCTATTTGATAAATTCTTCATGGAACTTGTGTAATGGAGAGAAAAAACATTAGCCTAAATATTATATTATTTAGATGGGCAAGGTTGGAAAGACACTTTAAGACAGTTCAGCGGTGTTGTGTAAAGAAGTGAATCAGCAGTTGCAAATTGAACATTTTGACATGTTGATTCTTTAGGAAGTTGGACCTCTAAGCCTCTACATAAAGTTTAAACATAATATATTTACTCAAAATAGTTGATGATAGCTACTTTAAAGAAATATTATTTATAGTGCAAACATTCAGAAGTTATAATTTTGGTTAGGTATAGTACAAAATAAGAATCATAGTTTAATTATTTTATTTTTAAAAATTAATATTAGAACTTATAAAATGCGTAATGTAACACATTTTGAACATGTAGATGGGTGTATAGATTGATGGCTACAGTTCTTAAAATCTTTCCCCTTTAACCTAATAGGAAGTAAATTCAAAAATTATATTTTCTGAAATGGCATTTCATGTGATTAGATAACGGTACTGAATCAAATATAAAGTACGTGTATTCCGTTACCAGTATTGTAGTTCCGAAACAGTTAGCTAAACACTTAAGCAAGTAATGGAAATACAACCACATTCAGAATATTGGCGCCTGCTGTGACTAGCTGAAATTTCAAGTTCACTAACTAGCTACGCGAGTGAAGAATACACCAAAACAACTAATAATAAAAATATTGGCGTGGATTCGAATGGTAGTGATATTTTAATGTTTTATAAAATGTTAGTTGCATGACAAGTAGAGTCTAGAGTGCTGATAGAGTAGCGCGCGCACACACACGCACACTCACCCACACGTTTTTCAAACTCATGTATGAAATCAAAATATTATAGGCACACAATCATGGATTTGTTTACATATTTCATGGTCAAACGTATTTGTACATGACAGTATGTGTATTTGATGTGTCTACACAAGTATATTGGGTAACCAGCTACATTTTCAGCATATCCCATTGGTTTTCAATATTTTCATATTTTATTATTTAAAAAATATGTATAGTTATGTAGCTTTAATGGCACCAGTGGTCGTGAAAGATTATTTTGACCGTCTTCAATAGAGTTACCCCCCCCCCCTTAACCTATTAGACTATAGAAAATTGAGATATTACAGTACACTACCAACTGATTATTCGGGTTTTACCGGAAATGTAAACTGCAATTGAATTTTACCTATTATATCCTAAAGCAGCGAAATGATATTTGGAGTATATGTATGCTAAGTGCGTGTACTTTCCCTGTTTAACTCCAATTCGGTCTAAAACGACAACAATCTGTGATTGTATGCCTTAAACTCCAATTCGGTCCAAAACGACAACTTAATCTGTGATTGTATGCCTCTAATATTATGCTTGTTCGGGTTTATGCGAGTATGCTAACAGTAAAAGAAGGTTTCCACTGCGAAAACGGTCGTCTAAACACTACCAGCATCTCATGCGATGTGAGGAGTTAACAATTGATCACATGACCATCGATCAACACCGCACAAGATGGCGAGTCAAACACAGGGAATTCAACAACTTCTTGCAGCTGAAAAGAGCGCTGCAACTAAGGTTGCGGATGCAAGGAGAAGTAAGATCGACGTACAATATATACATTATCAACTCTTTAACTTTATTTAGTGGTGGACTTGGTAAGACGTCGGAGTTTTGATGATTGGGCTGTCCAGCTTGTTGGTGTTATCACTCTGTGATCACTATTTCCGGTGGTTTGCAACCTAATATTCGCCCTTCACAGTGTCCTTCCCTGTATTTTAATTGTACAATTTTATATATTCATATTTTAGGTCTACAACCAAGGCATATTACTTTATGTATTTAGAACGTTATCTGGTCACAGGGATAATGGAATGATCCATGATAAAAAAAATAAAAAAATGTTTCGATAATAATTTTATTTTGTAACTTCCTGATCACATGATTGATTGTGGACTAAAAAAAATTGGAAACCATACTTTACAATCCCAATTCACTTAGTATTTGAGAGAAAATCCAACAATTCCCTTGAATTAAATTGTAATTATACTTTAATTGAACTCGCAACTTGTCTTGTAAGCATCATAACATGTGAATATGAAGATAAATAGATTGAGTTATTAACTTGTCCAGATTTTTTTTGTTTTTTTTGTTTTGTTAAGATACATGAGTAATGATTCATGTACATTTTAATTTAATTTGATAAATTGATTAATCAATATTCATTAATTATTAAATAAATACAATGATATTGATGCAGAGAAGCATCATACAAACATTACATGCTCCATTGTTTATTATAATATGGTTATAATGTATTACAAATAACTGTTTATTATAATATGTTTTTAATGTATTACCAACAACTGGATATCACCAGCTGTGGTCATTAATTATTACCCACCCACACAATCATTAATTCTGTACAAAGAAACATTACAAAATTACAACATTTTTTATCCTTGGTTGGTATAAAATTGCATGAAAAGAATTGTAATCCAAACTTGAAACAAATAATAACCTCATTGAATGTTTGTTAATTACAGGGAAAGCAGCGCGTCTGAAGCAAGCTAAGAAAGAGGCAGACACTGAGATCAATGCATACAAAGCGGAGAGAGAACGTCAGTACAAGGAATACGAAGCCAAGGTTAGTGGATGTCGCACTGCCTGTATAGAGCTGGCAGATGTCATCACAGACATAGGCAATAACTAATGAGTTACGGGGGAATACCCGTGGTCTGTCAGCTGGTGTTGCAGGTTTCCTCCTTGCCTAAACTGACAAGCCATGATATAAGTGAAAGAATCTTGAAAGCGACTCTAAACCCAATTTAAAAGAAATTATAATAAATAAAACAATACCTTATAAATTATCATAATTTATTATATCATCTATCAATGTCAATATATTATTAATTAACCAAACTGAGAGCGATATTGTAGTTTTATCGAAGAGTAATGGAAATGCCTCATGAATCTGACAGATTTATAATGGGGTTACATGATAACGTAATTGTAATGAAACCTTGGGTTAAAATACCTTATTTCTACATGGGTCTGAAATCGTAACTTGACCATTAGTGACATTAACTTACAAAATTTTCACAATTATTTAAAGTTGTTCCAGTAAGACCGATCATCAATGTTGTTATATGATTATCATGAGTATGTCCAGTCACATCTGTATTCACAAAATCTCAAAGATACCTGCTGGTCAGAAGGACCAGCAACTGGTCAGAAAGACCAGCAACTTTGTAAGCTCCTGGTCCTTCCCCCACACTCCTGGCCCTAAAACAAGTTATCCTGTAATACGGTTATTATGCTGGTTTGAAAAGCTCATCCCAAATGACTGGCAATAACAAAAACCTTCAGCAAACGTCAGTCCAAATTTTTCTAACACTATCTTTGATGGGTTTTTTTAGGTTCTTGGTTCCCGTGGAGATATGGAGGCCAAAATTGAAGCCAGCACTCGTCAGCGTGTGTCCGAACTGAATGACAGCATCAAACGGAATCGGGAAAACGCCATGCGCCGTCTGCTTGAAGTCGTGTACGAAATTCACCCGGAATTACACGTGAATTTGCGTCTGTAAAAATATCAGATCTTTTAACATGATCAAAGGCTGTGAACAGTGACCACTTGTAGGAATATTATATGGGGTTATGTAGATTAAATATAGCATTAACATTATTAGTCAGTGGTGCTTAATTAAACTGGTATTTGAGTATATGCATTTAGAGTATGAATGTCGAATGAAATTATATTTCCTTCAGGATTAGTAACCAGTGCCATTATGGCATCTCTGGATGTCTGTAGGAAAGAGATGGTTAAATGCCGGGCACACTTTAGTCAAGTAGTATACAAAAACCGATGATTTAGGGTTTATTTGTACATGGCAATTGAAATCTATCTTTATAACGATAAATAGGTTAATGAGCGTGCTAATTTAGGACCAGTATATGACATTTATTGATTTGATTTCAGTTTTTTTTATTTTATTTTTTGTTGTTGTAATAAACGGTTTTGAATAGTCTTACATATCTAGATTTGATGTATATATATGATTCATGCTCAGATGTAATATATACTGTAACATGCATCGTATCAAACATAGATTTTTCATTGCAGCCACATTAAATCAGCAATTTCATGGTGTATTTATTTGTAACCATAATAAAATTTATGTACACATAACTCACTAGTTTCTGTTATTTGACCAATACAAAGCGAAATCGAAGACATCCAAAATGGAAAGATCAAAGAAGCTTCGTAAAATCTCCGTTATTATTTTTCATTCATGCTTTCCATGTTGAAACAAGTTACTAGTATTTGTTGTTGATGTTATGATTACATGTTCACTGCATAATCCTAATTCCATTCATTTCGGACAATAAATCCTTACTGGTTAGCGAACAGTTATCGCCTAAAATATGAAAGTTTTCCTGGATATCGTTTCTTAATGGGAACTTCAACTTCCTTATACTTACTATGGCCCATGTATACTAGTATCCATACTTAGCTTGAGATTTCTCAGGCATCCCTTCTCCATAAGCAACTTTTTACGTGTGTGATTATAGGAAGATTAGGCGGGTGGTTTCAGAGCCAAAGGTGTCGGGTTTAATTTCCCTGGAGCCTGGCATCAATGTTCAGGAAAATTACATTTCTGACGCATATTGATAGATGCGCTGACTGTAGAGTGGCAATGCAGTTACCAACCTTGGAATTGTCAGTACCAGCCGATACTCACAGGTTTAATGCAACATTCAGCGCTATGGATTTTGCGGGTTTCCTCCTGCCATAAACTGACAAGCTGTGATATGAGTGAAATAATAATGAGAACTCTAAACCACAATTTTATTTTTTTAAAGCGAAAAGCCTCGAGAGCGAGCTAGATGGGGCATACAAAAACGACTAGTTACATTAAAACATGTAATCTTACTGATAATGTTACAATACTTTGTTTGGTACCGTTACTCAAAAACTATTCAACGCAGCACTCAAATTTGGTGCAGTATTAGGAGATGCATGTCCCTACCAATTCCAAAATTACAACTTTGTAGATCGCCAAATAAAAATTCTAACTGGTTGATTAAGAGGTACAGAGGACCTCTGGGTTACGAGTCGTTTTGTACCAACTCCGAGTCGTTTCGCGCTTAGTTTCGGGTCGATTCGCGCTTGTTTCGGGTCGTTTCGTACCAATATTTTGATTCATATTTCAATTGTCGTGATCGACAAAAAACATCATTTCATGCGTTCTTTCAATAACGGGTCGTTTCGTACCATTGTTTGGATTCATAGTCCAATTGTTATGATTGACAAAGAATATAAATTCTGTCCATAATACGACTTTCATAATTATACATTTTGGCTATCTAAATATACTAGCGATTGCTTCTATGTTAAACGACATGCACTTGCATTTAACATCCTAGATGCAAAAGTAAAAACAGAGCACATGGCATACTGTTCGCGCCATTTCTTAATTACGTGACGGTCATCCAGACACACGGCTACGATGTCTGCATTGCCATCGAGGTGAGTAAAAACAACACATGGTATACTGTTCGAGGTGAGTTTCATGTGACTTTCATTATCTGTGATCGACAAAGAAACTAATTTCAGGGACATCGGAGATATAGCATCAGCTGATTATTGTATAATATATAGCTAATGAATACGAAGAGGCCAAAGATTGATACGATATTGTTTATTAGACATATAACGTCGCCGTCACCATAAATCATAACAATATATATTACAAAACAATACAGACAATACGGTAAATTATACACAAAATTGCAAAGAAATGACAATACCTGTATATAAAATATGCTTTATTATTCAAAACAAGACAACCTTAATATGTACAATGCACCTTTTTATTACTAAAAACAATAAACAAAACGATAAACGCTACTCGTACATGCTAATAAATCATGGTACATGCATATTAGTCATAATGTATACTGACTTAACTACTATTCATACTAACCATACTACTCATGCTGTTTTATATATGTTTAGAAACTATTTCTGACCACAAGCACAGTGATTATCGGAAGATAATTGCCGTTGGAAATAATTGGCATAGCAAATTTTGTTACAAAGAAGTGCAATCTTAGAAATTAGCAATTTTATTGCATGTGTAAACTATAAAACTGTCTCCTATTTTCTTAAATTAAGACTAAAAGAAAGAAGTAAACTTTCAGAACTGTGTTCCTTAATTGTCACTAAAGATAGAAGTTAACCAGTTTAAATTATAAATTTAACCAGTTAAAATTATAAAATGTCTTAATAATATGGTTATATTCACATATTCTGAGTAGCACAGTGTAGATAATTTTCTGTCTGACAATCATACGCCAATTTGTTTACTTTAAAAACGGTAAATAGTAGTGAATAACTAAGTGAACTAACACATTGCCGCTATATGTCTATATTGTTTGTCGAAACATCTTCATTGGAGGATTATTGTTGTGAAAACATTTGATTAATATTGTACCCGTACTCATTATTGAATACCGGAAATAGTGTGCTTAGAGTAGTACAAAACCATCACCGGTGATGAGGATTATCCAACGAAACAGTATGGAACTACTATACCTACTAAATGTGAACATGTATTACTTATAAAAAAAGACACTACAAAACCATTGGGACGAAACGACCCGAGATCGGTACGAACCGATCCGAGATTGGCTCGAAACGACCCGAAAAGACGTGGCGCGAAACGACCAGGACGAATGGGTTTTGGTGCGAAACGACTCGTAGCCGAGGACAGGCCCTAACACTGCCAACTTTGAGTGACCGGCGTTAAATATTGGCCTATACTCATGATCAAAAGAAAGTACACCGATCAATAATTAAGTGGCTATTTTCGAAGATTTTTTTTTCCAACATAGTATTTTATGAAATTCTTCACCGATCAACGGACGCCAACTTCCTAAAAATAGCTGCAAGATGCTAAAAATAGATACAAGATGGCGTAGGTTTATCAGCTGAATCGGTGACGAATTTCATAAAATATTATATGAAAATAACCTTTTCTTCGAAAATAAGCATGGCGACATGAAGTATAATGGTTAGTGAATACAATCCTAGCTGGATTTCGTTCTGCCATATACCACATGTAGTGATTAACCCAGCGCATTGAGATCTGGAGCGTACTTTTGTTGATGCGATCCTCTGTAGCTAAAGGGTGCCATATAGATAGCAAAATAGTAAACGGGACACCTTTTAGCTACAAAACTGCAGCTAATGATGACCCATAGCGTACCCAATCGTAAATACTTCGAGACGGTCGGAGATATGCGATGTCGCTAGGTCGATCCGAACGAGGGCATACCTTGCAGATAACCTCACAGCTAGGTGATGACTGCTGCGAGGACAGTATATAGTGATACCATTCTGCTTAATCTGTGCATGTCTGTATATTGTTTTTGTACAAGCAAATGTCGTAGCATTTACTGAATATAAGGTTTCAGTTTGCGCCATTCCAACTGCATTCTTGGTCTTGTTGAGTAGGCCTAAGATGTGACATGTTTACGCGCGCGCGCGCGCGCGCGTGTGTGTGTGTGTGTGTGTGTGTGTGTGTGTGTGTGTTTTGCAACTGAACTTCTTTATATACCACTATACACACATTCCAGTAGCCTATAAACGGAAACGAGTTGGCGAGTTGCCGCTGTTGGCAAATCATGTCAGTTATCGGCGTACAATCCTAAACAGTTGGAGTTTGAATCTGGTTGCGAATGCGTGCGAGCGGGGGTGCAGAGGTCGATCGTCGGAAGTTGTCGGAATATTTATCAGCATTTCCGGGTGCAGTAGACCTGCACATTACTTTTGGTTCGTCGACAAAGTAGTCAGGCAACTCGTAGGGTAGGTGCCGCAGGCTTCCTCCTGTCGTTACATGACTACTGTATAATATAGTCATGGTATTAGCGTAAACATTTTGAAAGTTGATCTAGATCACATTCCCAATTCAAAGAAAACAACAGTTCACACGCTGGGAACAATTTGGATACAACAGTCATGAGATGCTTCATTGATGGAACATTCCCAGCCGTTTCTTGAGTGGTTTCTACTTCAACATTGAATTATTTTTTCTCCTGATATCAGAAAATGGCGTAAAAACAACAACAACCGGGACTACTTATTTATTTATTTATTATAAAGTAAATGACAAATACAATGATAAAGCAAAGGCTATTGGTGATCTCATACATGAAAGTGAGATAGACGTCATGGCCATAACAGAAACCTGGTTTCGAGGCGATGATAATGATACAATGGCTATCAACAAGCTGGTTCCACTTGGCTATAAACTTATACACCTTCCTCGAACGCATAAGCGAGGGGGCGGATGTGCACTTGTAATGAGGGAAACCGTGCAATGTGTCAAAATAACTCAACTTACTCCCACAACATTTGAGGTTTTAACCGTTGAACTATTGATGAACAATCAAAAACTCATTCTAAATGTAGTTTATAGACCTCCAAATAACAAACTACTTGGTGATTTCTTCAAGGAATTTGAGGATATGACTGACATGTTACACAACACCAGTGGCAAGCTGCTAATCTGCGGAGATTTTAATTTTCATGTTGATGTGACTAACAACCCCAGCTCAAAAAAGCTCAGATCAATTCTTGAATCAAAAGACCTAATACAACACATTCTTTTCCCTACACATAAATGTGGACATATTCTTGACTTAGTCATCTCTAGACTGAATGAGCTTCACTTCTGGAATTTTAGCTATGACCACTCCATACAATCAGACCATTGCTGTGTGATATTTTCAACAAATATTCCAAAGCCAGCCAAACCAGAAAAGGAAATTCTCTGTCGGAAATGGAAGAAGATTGATGTGGATGCTCTAAACGCTGATTTGGAACTTTCTTTTCATGAGACACCAGACGATGCTATTGAACAGATAGTCGAAGCATATAATAACACTGTAGCGATGATAATTGACAAGCACGCTCCTGCTACCAACCGTACCATAACAGTTCGTCATCAGACGTTATGGTATACCGACGAAATCCGACGAGCAAAGAAGAAACGACGTCATCTAGAAAGGAAGTGGCGAAAATCCAAGTTGACAGTAGACAGAGATATACATGCCAAACAGAGAAACGTGGTGAACGAACTGATTGAACAAGCTAAGAAAGACTACTTTACTACAGCTATCTGCAACTCATCAACATCAAAGGAAATCTTCCAGATAGGAAACTCCTTGCTCTTCAAGAAGAAAGAATGCAGTCTACCATCGCATGTATCAGTTAAAGAACTGGCTAACAGGTTTAGCACATTCTTCTCAGACAAGATCGTGAAGATTCGTACATCTCTCAATTCTGACAGGGACACACTTAGCAACAACAATTCACCGTTATTGCTGATACCTCAGCTGACAGCATTTGAGGCAGCAACTGAGAAGGAAGTATCCAAGATCATTTCAAAATCACCGACTAAATCCTGCTCACTTGACCCTGTACCCACATGGTTGCTCAAGAAATGCCTGCCTGTGTTTGTTCCTATCATTACTAGAATAGT